>SOPF01024681.1:0-10582 GCA_012979155.1 Hypericum perforatum | reverse complement strand
AAAAAAAAAAAAGGCACGGTCAAAAGTCGCATGATCTCTTTGTTGGCGTGTTGCAAACAGTCTCCATTATGCTTATTAATTATTATGTCTCCATATAGAGAAAGCGCATCATGCTCTCTGTATTTGCCAGTTGCGTAACGGTGATCCCAATTAAAAAAGAGCACCGTTCTTCCTTCCGAAAGGGGTTTTACTAATGTGAATATATGGTTAAAAAACAACAAACACTTAATTTAAATGGTGATGATATTGTTATAATTTAATTATATTTTGAGTTTGAATTATTATGAATACATTAATTTTTCATATTTACCAGAGTTTTGTTATATTAATAACTAGTAACTGGATCCGATTTAGCATATATTCCATACGGGATTAATTGTGAATTACAAATTACTATATGTCAAAAATTGAATACTACATACAACTATTACCTATTCTGTAAAAATTTCATTAATCTCACTATCACTCAACCAACAATCAAGTGGATTATATCACTTGTTTTCCCTTTTTTAATGGTAGCTAATTTTCTTTTTGATAGAGATGCGGATCAGTGCCATTAGTATGAGGAAAACTTTATAATAAACCATTGTCAGCTAGTAACAAATCATACCGAAGCGCGGGGAAAAAGTATTGTTTAATCTAACCACATTCTATTCCAAATCTCCTGCGCATAATTGAATATTGAAAAAACATAAGAAACTAACAACTTTGCGCCGATTTAATTCCACGGAGTAAAAACTTTCACCCTGGCCATGACTACAGGATGGAGCCTTTTCCAATTCATATTGGAACCAACTTATCCTTCACGAATATAATTATAAAATTTAACTAGTGGAGTTAATTTTTAATTTTTAATTTGATTAAATTTTTTATGAGGTCAATTTTTAATTTTAATGAATAAATAAATTAAAATATAACAAATTATTAAACAAATTTTTTTAAGCGAGCCAATTAGGTCCGCCTCTGTTATCCTTTCACTTGAGGATTTTTTTTAATAAGTAACTATTGTATTGATTTACTTATGAGATATTTTTGTACCAGATCACCAAAATAACTACAATGTGCTATTTACATGTTTGGAAGCTCGGTTGGAGGACGCAGATCACTGTCCTCCTAGCCTAAAACAAGCACACCTTTGGATCTTGGTATAATAACAAGCCTTAGACTATCCATTTCCAACATTGAATTTGAACATGAAAATCATTCATAAATGTGAAAAATAATAAAATAGATGAGAATTTTTTCTTTCATCCGAAGGCCATTGAAATAGCACAGTTCCTATAAAATTGTGTGCCTCACATTATCGGCCCAATCAGCGTCATCACACATTCACAATTTTATCTCCTTTTATCAACCCACACGAACACGAAATATAAGGAAGTATTTTGCATAGTTTTGAAAAACGACCCGGAGATCGACTTGGTTTACTGGGCGATTTCTGGTCGGACCGGTCAGATCAGCCTAATTACTTGTCGGACTGAATTTCATATTTTTTAAAAATCTATTTTTTGTATTTTTTTGAAATATATACATGTATTTATATAAAAATATTATGTAATAAATTAATAATAACATATAATAATACCATTTTTTATAAAATATACTAAATAAAGTATTCATACGAACGGTTAATCTCGAATCAAAAATAAAAAAATAATTCAGTCAATATTTTCCAGTTAAACCGCCAATTTTCTAACTGGTTGAGTGGATGATTAATGGTCTGACTGATCAAACCGTCAGTCGGACCGCCGATTTAAAAACTATGGTATTTCGGGCCAATGCACTATGATTGCCACTAAATAAAAATTATATCACTTCATTTCATTATTAGGCCTAAATCCAAATGCGGTCACGAGCTTTGCCAAATCGGCCATTTTGGTCCGACAAATTGCCGGCAACATCATTGACATTCGCACCATCAAAAGCTAGCGTTTGCACTAATTAAAGAAGACAGATTCCAACCGGAGATCACTAACCCAACCAAGTTTTTCTTTTTTCTGTAGTTATGACCGACAGATGTCGGGACAAAGTAGGGATATAATAAATATAGTAAAATATTTGTAAATTATTCCTCTATAAAGTAATAATTTATGTGAACCGAAAAAATTCATAGTATGGAATATGAAATAAAAATGTGATAACATTTTTATCTTCATAAAGATATTTTTCCAAAAAATTTAGTGTATAAAATAATATTTTAAATAGATACATTTATGTTTATATAAATTTTAAATTAAAAAATATTTAAAGATAATATTTTGTATTAGATTTGATTGTTGGGCAAATTTTACATAATTATTTACTTTTTCTATAATTTTTAAATAATTATTTTAATCTCATTTTGGTGTAAGAAAATATTTTAGTCGAATGTAGTATGCGAATGACATAATAAATCAAAATCTAAACAATTCAGATATAGATAAAATAATTTACTATTATTTACATATTTATTATTTGAAATTTTAATTTTACCATTTTTGGAAAAAATAGAAATCTTCTTATATACGATAATTCACTACATTACTTTCGTTTCACAAATATCATTTTAGATGAATTTTATATACTGATATGATAGAAAATATACTTTAGAGACAAGTTGTGTCAAATAAAATAGGAAATGAAAACAAACATATTATTATTATTACTGAATTAGGTATTTTGAGTTTAAATAACAGAAAAAAATGTGTCAAAGTTTGGTATAAACATTTTGTAGTCATTTGTTGCGGTTTGACCGTCCTTGAATCCAAACTAATAAGATCAAATAATACTCTGATACTGCGTAGTGATTTTAAAACAAAAACTAGACAAAATTTTATCCAATAAAATTTTTTGTTAAAAAATTGACTTATATATCGGTCAGGATTTATGCAGTAATCTCATTCCGGAAAATTTAACAGAATTAAGATACTTACCTAATAATCACATAATAATAACTAAATATTATCAGACAGCACAAGGATAAAATATCTTCTTATTAAGTTCTGCTTCACCAGAAAAAAGTAACCCAAAGTCAAATATTTATTAATCCACCACGGTGCCATTCCAAGGAAGGATAAGAGAAGAAGGGGCAAATCCGACATTGAACACCAAACCGGAGCTCGAGGAAAATGATAACAGTAACAGCAGAAGAAGAAGCAAACAATGACTTTAAGAACTAACGGAAAACTCCCGGACCCCGTCACTGTTAGTTATACATCCAACCATCCCTCCTCACAACCATTTTAAACCGTACGATGTCATAATTTCAGTTCCACCCCTTAAAAAAGGGGAACATTACGTTTTAGCCTCTCATGTTTGGTACTAGTATTCTATTGTCCTCCGTGTTCGGAAAGTGCATGCCCGATGTTCTCCTTTGGTTTTATTATACTTGAGGTTTTTATAATCAGAATATTCGAATTATTTTGGCTAAGACCAATCTGAAAAGAATTAAATGCACTCTTTTTGTATCAGGAATAAAATGCCCTCCTTTTCAGTTAAGCCTTCTCCGAAAAAATTCGAAGATTCTGAATATGGGATTCTAAAGTATAATAAAACGAAATAGAGGGATATCAGCATGTATTAGACCATACACTAGGTACTATCACTATTTTCCCCAAAGAAAAAAAAAACTGTCCCTTTTCTAACTTCCCCTCTCACTCTCTCCACCATTTGTCCCTCTCTCCTTAATTGGTTTCCGCTCAATGGAAGGTCCTTGATATCAAGTTTCTCTCTCTCTCTCTCTCTCTCTCCGCTCACTTGGGTGTCGCCGTCTGATTGATTCCACGAAGGGTCACTGGGTCTCTCTCATTCGGAGGTAGGAAGTTCTTCATTGAGCTTCGGGTTAGCTGCTAATTACTCCCAATTTTACTTTATTTTAGCCCTTGTTTGTGTTTAAAGTAGCAAACTTTGAGATCTTGCATGGTTCTTTTACTTCAAAGTTTGTTCCTTTTTTGTTGGGTTTGAGTTTTTTTTTTTTAAGTTTTTAGTTTAGCTTTAGAGTAGTTGGGTTCTGACTTGTTTGGGCAATTTTTTTTTTTACTGCTCTTTTTTCCCATTTTTTTTTCTTCGATAGAAGCTAAGAAATGGAAGAAGGGAGCTAAACCCTTGTTTCCATAACCCTAAGGGAGGAAACAGGAAAAAAAGAAGAGAAAAAGGTTGCATGATTTTTAGGTTCTTATACATGTTTAATTTTAAAGGAAAGGGAACTAAACTGCTCAGGATTTTGTACGAGGGATTGGTTAGGTTAGTCTTCTAGGTAAGTATTAATTAGGGATGATGTGAGATATGTAGAATTGTGAGAATGAAGCTTGACTTGGGTTTTCCGGATGTGTTTTGTTGAAGCAGTCGAAGAGTGTATTATTGTCAAGGTGTTTAAATTCGTGCGATGTCTCCACCTTTGCTGGGTGTAGAGGACGGTCAGAGGAATGTCTCGTTAGCGGCATCCTCCCCGTCTGCTGAATGCATATCGCAGAACGGTTGCGGGCTTAAAGAGCGGAATTACCTGGGATTATCAGATTGCTCGTCGGTTGACAGCTCTGCGGCCCCGAGCTTCTCGGAGGACATTAAGGCCAAGTTCAATCTCAAGGCTACTGAGCTGAGGCTGGGTCTTCCTGGGTCTCAATCACCTGAAAGGGAAACAGATCTTTCCTTGCTAAGTCCTAGGAAGCTTGATGAGAAGCCTTTGTTCCCTTTGGTCCCCTCTCAGAAGCATGTCATTTCTGGCAACAAAAGGGGATTCGCTGATACTATGGACGGGTTCTCTGAGGTGAAAGGCTCTCTATACACAGAGAAGAATTGGATGTTTCATTCTGGTGGAGTTGAGTCTGCATCTCCACAATCTGTTGCGCAAGGCAAGTTTTCTGGTAATTCGGGTACAACTGCAGAGCTACCAACAAGAACTCCAGGAGCTCAACCTGTTGCAGTTAAAGAGACATCGCAGAAAGCAGCACCGGAAAGACCTCATGCAACAACCGGCCCTAGTCTGAATGCACCTGGCGCTTCTAACAAAAACGCTAGTGAACCTGCTGCCAAGTAATTATACTATTGACCACTAATATATATTTATGGTTGCTGGCTTTGAAAAGTAAATAGCGTCAACTACCGTTTTTTATGCACTTTTAAATTTTGGCAGGGCACAGGTTGTTGGC
Source organism: Hypericum perforatum (assembly GCA_012979155.1). Lineage (NCBI taxonomy): Eukaryota > Viridiplantae > Streptophyta > Magnoliopsida > Malpighiales > Hypericaceae > Hypericum > Hypericum perforatum. Next base: position 5,456 of record SOPF01024681.1, on the reverse strand, counting down.
TGGCCTCCAATCAGATCGTTTAGAAAGAACACATTGGCTACCACTTCGAAGAACAATGATGAAGTTGATGGGAAACCGGGTCCAGGTGCTCTTTTTGTTAAGGTCAGTATGGATGGTGCTCCGTACTTGAGGAAGGTAGATCTGAGAACCTATTCCACCTACCAAGAGCTGTCTTCTGCTTTGGAGAAGATGTTCAGCTGCTTCACAATAGGTAATCTTGTTGTTTGTGGTTGTTAGTTGTCTGCAATTAACTTTCTGCTATGTTGGGCTTTTTGGACACAGTTACCATAAACGCAAGCGTACTTGCAGGGCAATGTGGTTCGCATGGAGTTTCCGGAAAGGAAAAGCTAAGTGAAATTAAATTGAGGGATCTTCTGCATGGAGCAGATTATGTGGTTACTTATGAAGATAAGGACGGAGACTGGATGTTAGTTGGAGATGTCCCATGGGGGTAAGTTTCTTTCTGCTGCTAACCTTCTCGCCGTATCCTCAGTCAAAAAGTTTCGTGTTCTGAAGAGTTATCAAAGCTCTGTCAAGATATTTAAGAATAATTAATAGATACTTAACTTAAAAATGCTCTTTAGCATATACATGGCCATAAGTTTCTAATTGCTACTTGTCAATAACATCGAAACTGTGAAAGATAAATACTTCTGGCTACTCAACTGACACACTATGGTCTGCCTTTTTATGTAAATGTATTACTAGACCAGGCAAAATATGTGCAATAGGTGGTACATTTTGTTCTCGACGAGTTTCTAGCAACTATATTATGGTCGTTGGCTCAATTTTTTTAGGATTATCCGTATTTTATGCCCTAAACAAGGTTCTAATACATTATGAGCAACAACAGTATCATATGTAGTATGTTGTATATCTGTGCCTTACCAACGCTCTAGGTTGCTCTTATATTTTCCTTGGAATGTCTTAATTTATGTACTTAAAGCAAAATTCTAGCACTGCCAGCGTTAGTGCTTTTACACTTTAGATGGCGTAACTTGCTGAAAAAGAATCTGGAAGGCTAGTTCTTCTGAGTAGTTGTGGATGTCTGTGTGATTCACAGAATGGCCTTTTTCCTCATGGGAAGTATAACAATTTCCTTAGATGATCATGTGCCATTTTATTAGATATTTTATTTGACCCTATTTTATTCTGGTCATCCTCAAACATAGTATGACTATTGATTCAAACTGCTAAGGAAAAGAAAGCCATTTTTCACATAATGGCATAAACATTTTTGGGTTTGCAGCAGATTATTATGGGGGTTAGTTTGGTACTGTACAACTGTTTTTTCTGCCTGCAAAAGTTCTTGAGAGTCTCATGACCTGGTTTTGACAAGTTGTTTCGGCCCATTTTCTCTTTATTATCTCAGTCTTTGCCATTGGTTAAGTAAATCCCTGATTTGTCCTATATCATTGGTTCTGCTACTGATCGCTATGGACATCATGCTCCCCTGTTTGTTTAAGCCCAATTATGTAATCAAATTTTTTCAGTATCTTTTCTTGAATTATTCTATGTTTGTTTGAGTATTTTAGTTAGAATCGCACCTATTCCAAGACTTGGGTATTTAAATGCATCTATGCCCTAACACATTTGATTTTCCCACAGGATGTTTACCGAAACATGCAAGAGGCTCAAGATAATGAAGAGCACAGATGCTATTGGCTTAGGTGTGTATAAAACATCCAACATTTAATCAGCATTTAGGGTATGCATATGTAGTAAGTAGTCTGTATTTTATCCTATACTAAGAGCTTAGTCTTGATGCATGCTAAAACTGCATTCGCTGCCTACTACACGTGTGCATAACTCAGTTAGGTATAACTTATAAGCCATAGTGTATTGGTCGGACCTGACAGTGATGTTCCTTGAGTGGAGGTATTCAGCTTTAGTGTTTGCTATATCTTTTACCATAGGAGTCTGTAACTGATCGCTTTCATGCTCGCATGAATTGAATTTGGCCTAAATGGGGAAGATATAAAAAACTTCCCGCCTCGAATGGAAAGAAGGATGTTCGCTTCGGGTTTGAAATTTGGTAATTTTCTTGCATTGACATGTTTCTACCTGGTCTTGTCTGGTTTCGCAGCTCCAAGAGCAATGGAGAAATCGAAAATAAAGGCCTAGTTTTTGCAAGAAAGATTGCTGGGATGAGGGTTTGACACAACTGAAGAGGCCGAAGAAAAAATGTCACGAGTTGGAACACATTTGATATGTTTCCGTAGTAACTATCCTTTTATTCCGAGTCCGGTTTGTTCAAGAACTTGGTTATGGTTTTTTTTTTTTGACAAAGAACCTGGTTATGTTGTGATGAACAGAAGTGGAGTTAGTATTAGTTATGTCTGATCTGTCTACGTAGGAATAGGAGAAGCTTCTTTAAATTATTTCCAAGTGTTGTTATTATGTACTACTCGTGTGACGTGTCAAGTGTGGTGAACTAAAAACGTTACTGGGTTGCACTAATTCGTACTTACTCAAGAGATAATTTATTATGGTCATAACACATGGCTTACCATTTTCTCGTTTTATGTCGGGCTGTTTCGGTTCTATTGAATTCTAAGGTATTCTACGAGGGAAGATTTCCTTGGGATTATCCAAAAATATATCAATGCAATTCAAAAAGGTTAATTGGTCAAACAAAAGGCCAAAGGGTCAGAGAATTGCGGGATAATATCAGCAATTTAATTTTTTGGTCTTGTTATAAAAGATCTGGTCTAATCCATCACTCGTGAGCGCAGTCATGAATGCGGATTGTGGAATACTTCCACGTCGTTCTGGGCCAGGATATGACTTATTAGGCTAATGATGTATCTTGCTTTCTGGCCCATAAGCAACTCCTGTGTTTTTTGAGAGTTAAGAGGGAAACGAGTTTACTGAATTTGAAACTTCTCACCTCTCTTCTTTTATGTGACATTTTGAACTCTGATCACACTGAGACAAATCCTTAATTTTTTGTACTGTTTGAGTAATTGCTTACCTTGGCCAACTTAGACAGTCCAAGTTTCATGTTTCTAGGTTTACCTGTGAGTGTGTAATATGAATTTTATTAATGTTTGATTCGTTCAGACTGCCTCATAATCTCTACAAATATAAATTTAAGCCAATCGATATATGTTAGTATTTTTCCAAGGACAGCATGTGTAACTTTTATGATCATAAGAACTGAATTCTTCTATAATTAAAATTTTCTTACTAAGAGTTACATATCGCAGAATTTGCACCATGTGGATCTGTTAAACAAAATTATTGCAACAAAATTTTAATTTTTTTGAAAGGTATATTGACCCTTAGTTCCATCAACTATATCGATCAACTAATAGATGTTGTTGCTCAACTAAAATAAAAGATATAATAATGTTAAACTTTGACTAAAAAATTTTGCTACCATTTAACGTCTTTCCTGATTCAAACACAAAATAATTCCAATTCCGTGTTAGCCTTATTCAGCAAGACCACTAGTGGAAGGCACTAGAAACGAGTAGATTTCGTTTCCCACCTAGAAAGTGTACCTTCTCACCTAGAAAGTGTACCAGGTTCAAGAATTTCGTCTCCTGGATTGCGTTACTAAACCCGAATTTCCGAAGTGGAATGTAATAATCTAAGGACTCATCATTGTTGTTATGTCAACATCAATGCTTCACAGAAATGCCCGGTTCGTGGTGATGAGTCACTGACCATAATAATCCCAGTAAATGCTACTTTGCTATCTAATCCAACAAAACGGATTCAGTGCATACCAAGGGAATCCCTTTGCACCGTGCATAATCCAATCCAGGACGTCCATTTATTTATATAGTTAATCAGTTTAAATCTGACGGCCCACCTTAATCTTGGGGTGTTTTCGAGTTTTAGGTTTGTTGTTTACTTAGACTGATTCATCCTTGTTGCCAAAACTATTTTATTTATCCTTTATAATTAATGGATTCGATTGTATAATTCCGTTATAATACTTTTACCCTTCTTCTCTTTTTCTAATTACAATCTTGCCACTTGCAAGCCTTTTGATTTAGACGGTAACAAATCTGATGTTATGTACCGAATCCGCTCTCCTAATTCAAATACATGCTCATCGCAATTTACCTTCCATTATTTAATTTTCAAAAGTGAATTTTAGTGAAATGAATTGGGTTGTCTAAATTGGAAGTACTGTATGTGGTATCACTACTCGCTATAGTGTACCATCACTCGCACATAATGTTGCTACTGTTTATTATGATCCCCCGTTTCTTAAAATGTTCTCATGTAATCTATAATATTACAAATTTGTTATTCACAAACAACTTATTTTGTGTTCTCCAATGCTAGTCAATCCAATCCAACTGTTAGAGATGATATATTATTATTCCATATGTAAAATTGTCTTTTTCGACGTTTGTGTACGCCGATGTTGCCCTCTTTCCGTAATGGTTGACACTATTGATCCTGTGGTCAGTGTGATGGATCTCGAAGTCTTCCCCTATCTACACCATTAGTGGACTTGCTGCTTCTTGTTTGTTCAGATAATGCTATAAGTCAAACATTTTCGATGGTATCTTTAGGGTGATGTGAGTTTGTTGCTAGTGGAAACTATAAATCAAGAACGGCGAAGTTTTTGTTCCCTGACTATGAGTGGAAAAAGTTGCAAAATGGGTTTTTTATAAATATTTTTACTCAGATTAAATTTAGACAATTTATTGAATCGGGTAAGTGGTATCAATGGAATGATGATTTAGTATTTCCTACCATACATGAGGAAACGACTAACTGTTTTTTTATTATATATTTTATATATTTTGATTTCTTTTGAGTTTTCATGCTCTACAAAACAAACTCAAACTTTCATAATTTTATTGTCTTAAATTTATTTTTAAAATATTTTTACGTAATCTCTGTTTTTGTATAGTTTCTTCCAAAATCAGATATTGATATAGGTAATTTATTTGCAAAATCAAAGCCAGCAACTATGGTAAAATAAATTTTTTCATTAGTTTGTGAAATCAGAGGTGTTTTGCAAAAAATCTGTGTGATACAAGATACTAACATATATTTAACCTTCCCCTAAACGACGTATATTTAACCTTTAAATTTTATTTTTAGAACAAAACAATTGCATTCATAAAAGTTACACGGCATCTACAATAATTGATCTAGCCTAACAAGAACAAAAACTCTCTTTGAAGAATATAATATGAATGTATTTACGATCGGTTCCAAATCTAATAAAAAGTAAAAACTCTCTTCTAATATGGACCATGTAAGCCTTGTGGCTTCAACTAGTAGGTTAAGTTAGTATTTAAATGTCACAAAAGAACGTCCTAGAGCTAGATTCGTATTGGACCAAGCCATAGGATGGACTGGAGTAGTTGGTAGATAACTAGATGCAATAATTATCCACTTATCGCCTGAGGACAGATTTTACCCTAGTAGATAGCCCAATCTTCTAGGTTTTGAAATTAATACTAAAAGTTTCATAGACCTGT
>SOPF01024677.1:0-14976 GCA_012979155.1 Hypericum perforatum | reverse complement strand
AGTCACAGAAAAATTATTCGTGAATCTCAAGTAACAAAAAAAAAATTTGGGACCGATTCACAGAAAAAACACGTGGCTAGTTTACTCATGGTTTCTTTAGTGGATTGGTATTTTTAAATTTTGATTTTTTTTTAAAATTCAAGTGTATTTTGATTTTCAAGCGTGCAAAATTTTAATTCAATTTGAGTTATATCTTACTTTCTATGTGGCGTCTTAATGGTTCAAGGTTCAACACGAGGTTACTCATAGATTAAAAAAATTAAATAGTTTAATATGAATTTGCTCTTAGTGGTGAATTGATGTATAGAATAAACAAATTGCCTAATTGAAAACGAGAATACTCTTAATGTTTACTTGATCCGCACATTAAACAAATTACTTAACCAGTTTTGGATATTCGTAAATATGTCGAATATTTTATAAAGATAATAAATTATTTAATCGAGAATTGATTTTATGGCCCTAATCCGGGGCGTGACAAACACAATTCGTTTCTTTTTTCAGATGCTCTTTCGGAGAAGAAAATAAAGAAATTTATGAGATTATATTATGTTTACACATATTTCAAGTTAAATAACACACAATATTGTAACCATTATTGACATGAGAATTTTGTAGGCCGTTTACGTTCGATTTAGCATCATGCTTTATTTTATATGTTTTGAATGAGAAATCCTAGACTAAATTATGTTTTGAATGAGAAATCCTAGATTAAAGCTTTCTTGGACAAAATGTCTAGAAGTTTTATTTTATATGTCTAGATGCTTTATTTTATTTGCATCGAACATATATTGTTACTAATACGTAATAATTAATACTAAAAAATGCAATACATGATGTGCGAAGACATATTACAACTGCATAATTATAATACTCGACCTTTTTTTACACGCAAGAAAGTGATTTTGAAAACACTAGTTTTATTTGTGGATTTTCTCCCTATTACAGAGCAAATCTAACAAATCTTCAAGTATTTCTTTTAAGCTATTCCATTAAGTTACAATTTTTTATGGCTGTGCAAATTGAAAATATCATTTGAATAATTCAAAATTTGTCGAATCGAGATCTTCTCAGTAGCGCAGCAATAACCAAAATATGCATATTTTGATTTAAAACTATGGATTACAAAATGAATTCAACCGATTCCATAATTTGAACCAAGACCCACATGATCATTATATTATGGAAATTGGTTTTGCTCAATAATGCAAAGTGAAAAAACGAACTTTAAAATGTTACGTCAATAAATTTATGAATTGGATAAATAAATAAATATATCAAGTTTTGTATACAGGAACTAGAATTCGGGTTGGCATAATACCAAAATTCCATGAATATCAACCGGATCTGTATATAATAATCTGAATTGTTTTCATCGATATTAGTTCTGTATATAATAATCTGAATATCAACTGAATAGCTTCTTCAACCTACTCTGTGATGGAACTCTATAACAATTTTTTTAACCAACTATAATTGATACCACTCAAATGATATTTAGTATGGATAGCTGGGACAACGTATGGGTTAACCAATATGTTTGTTGCCCAAATTGAGACAATGCGACGTGAGTAACCTTTTTTGTATACCATTATCTCAATTTTTTTATAAGACCTACATAGTTCGATTCTATATATGTATTAAAGGATGTTTATCTTTATACATTATATGTTAATCAAATTTTGATCCTATGAATGGATTAAATAAGAAATAATTTATTTTATATAAAGTTCATCACTAAGATGGTTATGGCACTTTATTACATTATGTATTATTCTTTATACTAAATTATTTTCCGTCGATGATTGGACTTCCAAACATGAGACTATTTACTGATGTCAACGTGGAGTAGATTGTATAGTATCCCTGGCAACTACGATGTGGATGTACCCCAATCCGCTATCAGACGAGGAGCCTATATTTTAAGTTTTAGGATTTATAATTATCTTATTTAATTCAAAAACCTCTTCTGATAGATTACAAGTACATGGTCACGATTAGTTTTGATTATTTCCCTATTACGATTTTGCAAGGGACTCTTTCCGTTGATCATTCATTTGTTTAAGATGTGGCATTATAGTGCTTACGTGAGTTTCAAATTTTTTTCCAAAATGATTTTACTATTCATGACAAATTATGAAAATGATATCTAAATATTTTAATTACTTAATTAGTATCCACAAAGCACACGAGCATTTTCTTGATTTGTATAGAGTTACAGAAAAATTATTCGTGAATCTCAAGTAAAGAAAAAAAATTTTGGTACCAATTCACGGAAAAAACACGTGTCTAGTTCACTCACGGTTTCTTTAGTGATTTGATATTTTTAATTTTTGAATTTTTTCAAAATTGAAGGTGTATTCTGATTTTCAAGCGTGCAAAATTTAACTCAATTTGAGTTATATCTTATTTTCTATGTGCCATTTTGATGGTTCAAGGTTCAACATGAGGTTACTCATAGATTAAAAAAATTGACTAGTTTAATATGAATTTGCTCTTAGTGGTGAATTAATGTATAAAATAAACAAATTACTTAACTGAAAACGAGAATACTCTTAATATTTACTTGATTCGCACATTAAATAAATTGCTTAACAAATTTTGGATATTCGTAGATATGTCGAATATTTTATAAAGACATTGAATTATTTAATCGAGAATTGATTTTATGGCCCTAATATTTGTGCAAATTTGGAATGTACCATAGAAAATTATATTTAAAAGTAATTTAAATCATAATAAATTACTAAAAAAATTACTCTTCATAAAATTTCAGAATACTTATACCCAACTTTTTCTTCAATTCATGCGTTTTTATGTAAATTAAAAAAATAAAAATGTAAAAGAATAAATCAAGGAAAAAAATCATAGGGTGACCACATTTTTTTTGATTTGGTCACGGATAATTTTCTTGTGACTTAATAGTAACAGATAATTTTTTTATGATTTAGTCTAAGTCACGAAAAAATACAACTGTCTTACATGACACCAATATGATAATTGAAATTTTTGGGGTGCCATTTTAGTAGTTTTTTTGCGTGAACATTTAACAATATTTTGGAGAAAATTCCTGAGTTTCTGATCAGTCCGTGTCTTTTTGTAAATCACTCGATTACTATTTATACAGTTAGTGACCGACATTTGAAGTTTCTGTTTGTGTCGCAGCCTGTTCTATTTCGGGCTGTCTACAAGTTAGGTTTACGTCACAATCCACATTTAAAATTGTGGCCCGCTGCCTTAAAGTTTAAAAATTTTCCAATTTTTTCCTCGAGGCTTTTTTAGTTTCGCGCCAATAAACTTTAGGGACCATTTAATATCATATGGTATAAAACAACTACTATTTCCGACTACAATATTATATTTCAAGACTCAAACTAGATAAAAATTCCGTATATATTGACTAGAGCGTGAGAAGAGAAAACAGAAGACCTCGCAGACACAACAATGGCAGCCTCATCTCTCCCTCATGTCCTTGTAATTTCCTTCATTGGCCAAGGGAACATCAACCCCATGCTCAGATTAAGCAAGCTTCTTGCTTCAAGGGGACTACTCGTCACCTTGTCCACTCCCTTGTGTACTAGTTCCCAAATAAAAGCTAACAGCAACCTCAAGGAGGAGCCAACACCAATCGGCACGGGATTGATCCGCTACGAGCCCTTCGATGATGGATCCCAGGATCAGGAACCCATCACAGGACTCCACGACTTTGCGAGGTACGAAGTCCGAATGCAGCAAGTTGGGAGGCAATCAATCCCTCTGATGATCAAGCAGAATGAAGAAATGGGACGACCTGTTTCTTGCATCATCAACAACCCTTTCATCCCTTGGGTTACTGAAGTCGCTGAGAGCCTTGGCATCCCTTCCGCGATGCTGTGGATCCAGTCGTGTGCCTGCTTCGCGGCCTACTACCACTACCATCACAAGCTCGTGTCGTTCCCGGATCAGGAGAACCAGGAGCTTGGTGTTCAGATTCCATCTATGCCATTTCTCAAGTACAATGATATCCCAACTTTTTTCCACCCCAATAGCCCCTTGAAAGGAGTCGGACACAAACTTCTGGAGCAGTTTTCGAATCTTGACAGGCCATTCTGTATCTTGGTAGAGACATTTGAGGAGCTCGAGAGAGACATAATCGAGTACATGTCGAGTAAGCACTGCCCTCTCATGGCCATTGGGCCTCTATCAAAGTATCCCATGATACAGAATCCCGAGCTTAACGCTGATCTGAAAAAAGCCGAAGAATGTTTCGACTGGTTAGATGCCAAGCCGCCTAGTTCAGTTGTCTACATCTCGTTTGGCAGCATGGCTTTTCCAAACAGGGACATGTTTGATGAGATTGCTAGCGGGTTATTGAACTCGGATGCAACGTTTTTATGGGTTATGATGCCTCCATATGCTGGTTTCGATTCGAAACTTGCTGCGTCAATAGAGTCGCTGCTGCAGAAAGCAGGGGACAAAGGGAAAACAGTAGAGTGGATCTCACAGGAGAAAGTTCTGTCACACACGTCCGTTGCTTGCTTTGTGACGCATTGTGGATGGAACTCGTCTCTAGAAGCCCTCGGATCAGGTGTGCCAATAGTCGGTATACCGATATTCGGTGATCAGGTGACCAATGCCAAGTGCTTGGCCGATGTGTTTAAGGTTGGTGTCAGGATTTGCAGCGCCAATGACGATGTGGTTCGATGTCTGGTCGAAGTGACAGCGGGGCCGAATGCTGCAGAGATGAAGAGGAACGCGCTCCATTGGAAAGCTGCCGCGGAGGCAGCCGTCGCGGAAGGTGGCTCTTCCGATCAAAACATCCAGGCTTTTGTTGACGAGATCAAGAGGAGGAGTCCTGAGGCGACAGGGCAAAAACAGTTGTAATGTTTCGTCCAGTAAACATGCATGCAAATTATCAAATAAATCCCTACCGGTCGGGAACCAGTTTTATCCAGTTGTAATATGTCTTCTTTCCGTTACAAACTTATGACATGGATTGAATATGGATTAGTATTATTTCAAATCATAAGAAATAAAAAATTGAATCATTTTGACATTTTTTATTTTCTAATATTAACATTTCAAGTAGGTTAGTATTAGAATGGTTTGTATGTTAATATTTGTATGTATAATTTTTTTTTTTGCAAAAATACAAAAACTTGACACAAAATAACATATTTGACATACGAAATATGTCAATATGATAAACAAAATATACCAATATTAATACACAAAATATGTCAATTTAATCTCTCATTTTATGGTCTCGTATTTTTTTCACCTAAAAAAATTCACAAAATTTTTTATACATAAATATTAACATATCAATGTTGAAGAATAAAATCCAAACTGTGGGAAAATAGATTAAATCTCAGTATATTGATAATTGACTTTGTACATAGTTTATATACATAATTCACAACCTAATTACACTAATTACGTAATCAATTGAATAAGGAAAGAGCTAATTGATCCTAATTTGATAGTTAAGTACACCGGAGAGAATTGGGATCAATAGCTTCCTAATTCGTGGTGGAGAATCCTCGATTTCCCATAGTGGATTAAGGAAGGTGCCGTTGGTGAAGATATGGTCCACATTTGGGCGAGGATTAGCTGCCAATTTCGGATTTAGTTGCCGATTGTGAATGATTGCGATTGATTGCGACAAGTCCACTTTCAATTGGCTGCGATTGCCTTTGATTTGCTTCCTTATCTGCAACACAGACTCAAAATAAACTAGTTGAGAGCACATTAATGTTGTGATAAACGAATTGTACAAGTTTTATATGTTTTTCATCTAAGTATAAAAAAACAATATTAGATTATTAACAATAATATGTACAAGTTTTATATGTTTTTCATACGTGTAACATGTATTCTTATCAAAATCTGTGATTACAAAATGAAATCAGCAATTCAAAGTACCAAAATAAAAATCAGATTTTTATTTCTATTCAAACATAAATAACATCATCCAAACATCATTGAAGATCTACTTATTTGTTTTGAACGCATATGTATTATTCTAATTATTGGTTGCAATCAATATTTCCAGATTATCGAAAAATAACTGAGATGGATCAATCGTTCAAGAAGAGAAGATAGACAAGTTGGTAGGGTAAGAGAACATACCAAGTTCGAGATAAGTTCTGCACTTCTAGAGAAGTTATCCTTGAGTTCCCGGTCAATGGGAGTTGGATTTGATAGTGAATATTTCAAGACGTTTCTACCCATATTGGTCCAAATTATGACACATTTGTGTGGTTTTGAGTTAATTTTGGGTACAAATATTATTGCGGAGAATTAGATTTTGAATTTAATTTAATTTCAAATTAAATAATAGTTAAATAAAACATATATCACAAATGTCCCTAATCCTGTCTGATATTTTATAACTCAAATCTGACCAAAACCATATGTCAATAACCAATGGTAAAGAAAAAAAATTAGTTGGTATGTTAATAGTGAAGTGGCCCATAAAGAATTTGGCAGGCCCAATTTGAAAAACACTTATTAATATTTAAAAATCTATTAATTTGATGACTCTGGATTCAGTACCATGATAGACTAATTTCAAACAGTTAGATCAATAAAAAAAATTAATTAATTAATTTAACAGCTCAAACAAACAAAATACATTTTTTGTCTTTTGAAAAAAAGAAAGAAAAAGATCAGAGTATCAAAAAGAAGAAAGAAAGAAAAATAATGTATATTAATAAATATTACTTTATTAGTTACAAAAGCCGAAAATCCACTGTACTTAAATTATTCATAAAGAGAACAATTAAGGCATGCATCACACTGCTGGTGGCTATATGTATTCGGAATCCATATCCGAATCGGGACACCAAAAATGATTTTGATGCGTTTAAAAATCCATTTGAAGGTTGAAAATATTCAGATGTACTAAATCTGAATATATTCAAGTATCTAATCCATAATTGGATCTGCAAGTATCATGGAAACCTTAGTACTAAACGATTTGTACTTTACCAACTAAAATTTGCGGCTCTTGGTTTTCCACCAAAAGTCATGAGATAGAGAGAAAAAAATAGACAATGACATTGGTTTTCCTCCATGAGAAACGAAAGTTGGTGAATGTTTCTATTTTTTTTTTCAATTTAAATTGTTTGTGACTATTCCACTTTTATTACAGAAGTGGCTTTCGGATTTTCGTTTGTGACCCTTGGAACTCCATAATTAGAATCGGACACTTGCACATTTTCTCCCTACACACAGTTCTTCTACAGCAAACAAAATTCCTAACAATGGCATCTATACCGGATGAAATCTTCACAATTATCTTTTCCGGCCTACCGGTGAAGAGCCTCTTACGGTTTACGTGCCTATCGAAATCAAAATGTTCCATCATTGATAACTCAGAATTTGCCAAGCTCCATCTCGAAAAATCTGTTTCAAATGAATGTGACCTTTGCTTGGCCATTGATGACGTGATGCCGGCAAGTACTGTGTATTACATAGATTTGAACTTAGACGACAACTACGTGCTCGAACTTCATAGGTAAACAACTTTACATTTATTCTTACACAGTTCACAATTTTTATATGAAAATTTGACAAAATGTTTACGTATTAATAAACACAGGGAGTTGACAGATGTTCATGAATTCCGGCAGCAAATGTTCCTTGGCACATGCAATGGTCTGGTTGCCTTGTACGATGGTTTCGTGCGTGGAGATTTACAAGGCATGACCCTAACGAATCCATCCATCAATTGGCAAGAATCGGTTGGCAACTTCTGGGGGGACGAATTCCTTGATCCGTATCACGAAGACGTTATCCTAAATGGGTTCGGTTACGATGCTGCCTCTGACGACTACAAGCTCGTCAGGGTCAGGCTATCTCGCGTTGACCAGGCAGCCAAGGCCGTCGTCTACAGTTCCAGAGCTCGAGTCACAAGGAAGTTGCCCGACTGCCCTGAGGTCTATGCTCCAATCTCAGAGGGTAGACCCGGAGTTTATGCGGCTGGCACCCTGCATTGGATTGTAATGAAGGCCAACGTTGATGTTCCAAGCGACTCTGACGAAGATGGCTTCGACCTCGAGGATGATGATATCGAGGACTTTATCATAGGGTTAAATTTAACTACCGAAACCTTCCATATCGTGCCTTATCAACTCGAACAAACCCAGTTCCCCGTGTTAGGTGTGTAATGGCTACGTGCATATAATTGAAATATTATACTACTAGGTCGTGACCACCGTGAAATTATTCATGTAGGTGAACTCCACGGCTGCTTGGCAATCTGTTTCAACAAACCGGTCACGCTTGATCTCGAAGTATGGATGATGAAAGAGTACGGCGAGCCAACGTCGTGGACCAGGCTTGTGAGAATATCTCAAGTAGAGCAGGAAGTATTCGGACTTCCGAGGACTGTATCGAGGGCATTATACCTTACTCGGAAGGAGGACAAAATCCTCTTGGAGACTATAGTCCGTCCGACACTTAGCTCTCACCTCTTCTGGTACAACATCGCACTTGGGAGGATCGAGTACTTCGAAGTCTTTGCCAATCTTCCTTCGTCCAGATTCGTCGCCGAAGTTGTGTCGAGGAGCCTTATTTCACTTCCTTAATTTCAGAATTGATGTGAAGGAGGAGTAGAATAAGTAATAATCCAATCTAAGTTAAACTAGAGAGGACCAAATGTAATTTACTCATAAATTGACGTTACAGAATTTTATGTTATAACTGAATTATGCATGCTACTATGTAATTTTTTTTATTAGACTTATATACTAATAAATTTGGCATTTGGATATATTGACACGAGCAACTTCAAGCCCCGTGTTCATTTTATTTTAAATTCAATCCGTATTACACCGGCGACGAGATTAAGTTTTTTTATTAATTAGGAAAAGTTGAAATGTGGAACACATCGGGTTCTAGATTTGAGAGTTTGCTCAAAATGTCGGTGCAGTAACGCATTTGTTTACACAACCTCTTCGTCATAAATGGGACTAAAGGCCGTAAATCATTTGCGATGGCGATCTTTAGAACAATTTAATCTATGTATCTCCTTAATTCACATTTGAACACAACATATTTTTTTGCATATACATCGATTTATTTATTTTCACTTTTCTAATTTTCTAAGATTTTTATTCTGCTCGCACACCGGTCGGACTGCATCGGAGATTTGAAAAAAATTCAAGAATACCACCTTAAAGTATACATCTATCTTTATTATAACTTTCATATCTTTTTTTTCGCAGTTATTACTTAATAGCATCTGTTTTTATTATAATTTATTAATTTTAACATAAAATTCAAAAAGTTTCGACTGGGAACATAGAAACAAAGACCATGAGTACTCACTAAAATTAAAAGTTAATTCTTTAAAAAAATAATTAATTTACAAATTAAAATCAAATTTAAAAAAATTAGAAACTGATTCTATTCTCCAAATTTTCTTACTCCTTCGGTGCTAATATATTTGCACATAATCAATACCGGTGGACCATATATTTTCTTTTGAAAAAAAAGAAAAAGAGTAGAGTACGAGAGAAAATAGAAAGAATGTATATTAATAAATATTACTTCATCAGTTACAAAAGCCGAAAATCCATTGTACTTAAGTTCATTATTCATAAAGAGAACAAAGGCATGCATCACACTGCCGAATCGGGACACTAAAAAATGATTTTGATGCGTTTAAAAATCTATTTAAAGGTTAAAAATATCCACACCTTCTAAATCTGAATATATTCAAGTATCTAATCCATAACTGGGTCTGCAAATATCATGGAAACCTAAGTACTAAAAGATTTGTACTTTACTAACTAAAATTTGCGACTCTTGGTTTTCAACCAAAAATCACGAGATAGTTACTTACAAAGAGAAAAAAATAGACAATGACATTGGTTTTCCTCCATGAGAAACGAGAGTAGGTGAATGTTTCAATTTTTTTCAATTTAAATTGTTTTGTGACTATTCCACTTTTTTATAGAAGTGACTTTTGGATTTTCTTTTGTGACCCTTGGAACTCCATAATTACAATCGGACACTTGCACCTCTTTTTCCTACCCACTGTTCTTCCACAGTTAACCTTTATCCCCATAAAAAAAAAATTCCTAACAATGGCATCTATACCAGATGAAATCCTCACAATTATCTTTTCCGGCCTACCGGTGAAGAGCCTCTTACGGTTTAGGTGCCTATCGAAATCAAAATGTTCCATCATTGACAACGCAGAACTTGCCAAGCTCCATCTCGAGAAATCTGTCTCAAATGAATGTGACCTTTGCTTGGCCATTGATGACGAAATGCCGGCAAGTACTATGTATTACATAGATTTGAACTTAGACAACAACTACGTACTCGAACTTCATAGGTAAACAACTCTATATATATTCTTACCGGTTCACGATTTTTATGTGAAAATTTGACAAAATTTTTACGTATTAATAAATACAGGGAGTTGACATATGTCCGTGGAGTCCGGGAGAGAATGTTCCTCGGCACTTGCAATGGTCTGTCTGGTTGCCTTGTTCGATGGTTTCGTGCGCGGAGATTTACAAGGCATGACCCTGACCAATCCATCCATCAATTGGCAACAATCGGTTGGCAACTTCTGGGGGGACGAATTCCTTGATCCGTATCACGAAGACGTTATCCTAGATGGGTTCGGTTACGATGCTGCCAGTGACGAGTACAAGCTCGTCAGGGTCAGGCAATCTCGCGTCGAACAGACAGCCAAGGCCGTGGTTTACAGTTCCAGGGCTCGAGTCGCGAGGAAGTTGCCCGACTCCCCTGATGTCTATGCTCCAGTGGCGGGGAATAGACCCGGAGTATATGTGGCTGGCACGCTGCATTGGATTGTAACCAGGGGCAACATTGACGGTCCGAGCGACTCTGACGAAGATGGCGAGCTCGAGGAGGATATTGAGCGGTTGATCATAGGGTTAAATTTAACTACCGAAACCTTCCATATCGTGCCTCATCAACCTCATGAAAACTACTTCCCCATGTTAGGTGTGCAATGGCTATAGGCATATAATTGGAATTTTATACTATTAGGTCGTGATCAACGTGAAATTATTCATGTAGGTGAACTCCTCGGCTGCTTGGCAATCTGTTCCTGCAAACAGATCACGCGTGACCTCGAAGTATGGATCATGAAAGAGTACGGCGAGGCAACATCGTGGACCAAGCTTGTGAGCATATCTCAAGTAGAGCAGGAAGTATTCGGACTTCCGAGGTCGATATCGAGGGCATTATACCTTACTTGGAAGGAGGACAGAATCCTGTTGGAGATTCTCCTCCCTCAGACAGTTAGCTCTCACCTCTTCTGGTACAACATCGCACTTGGGAGGATTGAGTACTTCGAAGTCTTTGCCAATCTTCCTCCGTCCAGATACTCCGCCGAAGTTGTGTCGAGGAGTCTTATTTCCCTTCCTTAATTTCAGAATTAATGCGAAGGAGGAGTAGAACAAGTAATAATCCAATTTTAAGTTATTTATGTTTACAACATTCAGGTGATCTAGTATGTTTTTGTCCAGATAAGACTAAAGTGTTGACCAGAGAGAACGGAGCCAGGAACTGAAGTTGGAAATAAGGCCTCTTTACGCTATTAAATTTACACATTGTATCATATAAATAAATTAACATTACAAAATTTAAGTTATAACTGAATTATGCTTTCTAGTATGTAATCTTGTATGACTTTACAAATATATTTGGGTTTTTGATATATTGACACGAACAACTTCAAGCCAAGTTTTTTATTAATTAGCCGGAGATGGTTCAGTGGCATTGGGGTGGGGCGGAGTAGGGCGGGGTTCAGGGTTCGACTTTGGCATAAACATTTCTGATGTAATAGAATAGGATTATAAAAAAAAGTTTTTTATTAATTACGAAAAGTTGAAATGGCAACACATTAGGGTTCCAGATTTTGAGTGTTTGCTCAAAATGTCGGTGCAGTAACGCATTTGTTTACACTTCCTTTCCGGCATAACTGTGACTAAAGGCCGTGAATCATTTTCGATAATGCTCCCCTACCGATGCATTTCTGCAAACCAACGGAACCGTCCATCGAATAAGTTTATTGAAATTCGATTTGTTACAATGGACTCTCATCGTCGTTACATAACATAACGAATTGGTGGGCTATATAGTCCTACTTTTAAATAGACAAAGTAAGAACTAGAATTAGTATTGAGACTCAAACTTTTTTTTTATAAATAAACACCTCAATTTTTCGCCCTTGCCAAGGTTTGAACCTTGGACCTCCTTGGGCCAACACCTTATATCACTAAGCTACATGCCCTTACTTAAGTTATTGAGACTCAAACTTTTGGCATATTAATAACACATTGATTTATTTTAACACATAGTCATAATTATATATATATAAACAATTTCAAAAACTAAAAGTTACGGAATTTTTCAGAGAGGACCCGGAGAGAAACGGTATGATTCAAAATATTTTTTGTGATGCACTAAAATCTATATGAAACATCGATTTTGATAGAAACTACGGTTACTTAACATGTCGTTAAATATGTTGCTCACTTCAACCATGTTGAATTACAACCCGCTTCAACGGATTAATTCTTGTTTTGTTCTTGTTTATGTTTCTGTGGCAAATCTTTAGATTTGATATGAAAATTATAATAAACAAGTGATATTAAATAATAGCTGAAAAAATAAGATATGAAAGTTCTTTCTATGATGATTCGTTTGTATCAGATCCTTATATTACATTGGTGGAGACAGGTAATTATCCACACTTAATTTTTATTTTGTTTGATAATCATACATATTTTTAATATATGTACCCACTAAAATTAAAAATTAACTTTAAAAAAAATTAATCAAATTACTAATTAAAATCAAATTTTAAAAAATTAGAATTTGACCCTACTCGTCACATTCAATTTTGACTCTGCCCGTGCTGATATACTTGCACTAATTCAGTACGGGTGGACCATATACTGTGCCATTGCTTTCTCTAACAGGACCCGCCTAATCTCAACTTTCGATCAGTGCCTTGTTGGAGAATCGGCCGCCTGTATGATGGAGAACGTCCAGAACCATGCATTTGGTAGGCAACAACCATCTGATCTCATGTCCGGAAAATCGTACTTCAGTTCTCCATGCTGCTAGTACCCCCTCGTTTTCATTACTGGTTTGTTTCTGCTATTCGGAAACACTAGTTCTTTTTGTAAAAATAAGATGCTACCAAAAAGCGTTCAATCCTATTATTCTCTGTCTGCATTTGTAAGTAAAGATGTCATCACCTAGAGTGATGTCGCAAGCGAGAGCACTAAGAATGATATATTTTTCGGCGAATCTCTGTTATTCAGAGTTCGGGTATCAAGTATGTGCTAAAGATAATCCAAGTTTTAAACCAACTACTGTTGATACTGCACAATGATATTTAGTATGGATAAGTGGAGACAACGTATGGGTTTGCTGACCAATATCGAGTTATACTATTACACTAATTATCTCATTTTTTTTATGAAACAAATCCATTTACACAAAATTTTCAAGGGAGAAAATTGAGTGGAAAGGTCTCGTGGAAAGGTGCTCAAGATGTATAATCTTATCTTTTCTTTCCAAACATCATTTTTTTATAAATGAAAGTTACGTTTGTCAATATAATTATTCATATACATCAAGTTATTAAATTATAACAAGGTTGGTTATTTTTGATATATCTGGACACATACATCAATTCTTCAAACGAAGATGAATATGAAAAAAATATTGAATATATTCAAGGTTCAAATATCCAGATCCACTAGATCCGAATATATCCAAATATCTAAATTCTTTTTCGTCCATAGTTGGGATCTCCAAATATGAGGATAAAATTTACTGATGTCAGATTGTATCCTGCCAATTACAAAGGAAAGGCCGTCAGATAATTTTTTTGGGTAGAAGTTAGATAAAAAAAAATTCAATGGTCTCAAATAACACTTGGGTGAACAGCGCCAATGTATTTACATAAATTACTTATCATAAACATTTGTCGCATTATTGCGTAATGACCACCATAAAATTATTCCTGTAGGGGGGCTCCGCGGTTGTCTAGCGATGAGTTCCAACAATCCCTCGACGATCGATCTCGAAGTATGGGTGATGAAAGAGTATGGCGTGGCAACGTCGTGGGTCAAGATTGTGAGCATATCCATGGTCCAGCATCAATTGTTCGGACTTCCGAGGCCGATATCAAGGGTGTTATACCTTAATAGGAAGGAGGATAAGATTCTCTTGGAGATAAATGGCACTTACCTCATTTGGTATAATATTGTGCGTAGGAGGCTCGAATATTTCGAGTCCTTTGCTAATATTCCTTCGTCGGTCTATGCACGACTTATATCTAAAAGCTTTGTTTCGCCTCCTGAAGCCGAGATTAATGGAAACGAGGAGTAGAAAATGGAATAAGTTATATTCAATTTTCATGTTTCATTTGCGTAAAACACAATTCGTTTTTTTTTACAGATGCTCTTTCGGAGGAGAAAATAAAGAAATTCATGAGATTATATTATGTTTACACATATTTCAAAGTTAAATAACAGACAATATTGTCACCATTATTGACATGAGAATTTTGTAGGCCGTTTACGTCCAAATTAGCGTCAAGCTTTATTTTATATGTTTTGAATGAAAATCCTAGATTATATTATGTTTTGAATGAGAAATCCTAGATTAAAGCTTTCTTGGACGAAATGTCTAAAAGTTTTATTTTATATGTCTAGATACTTTATTTTATTTGCATCGAACATATATTTTTACTAAAAAGTAATAATTAATACTAGAAAAACGTAATACATGATTTGCATCTTGCGAAGCCATATGAAAACTGCAGAATTATAATACTCGACCCTTTTTTATACGCAAGAAAGTGATTTTAAAAATACTAATTTTATTTGTGGATTTTCTCCCTGTTACAGAGCAAATCGAACAAATCTTCGAGTATTTCTGTCAAGCTATTCCATTTTATTCAACATATTTTTGGAAAAAAACTTA
>SOPF01024676.1:0-19399 GCA_012979155.1 Hypericum perforatum | reverse complement strand
TTGTCAATCAATATTTAAGGGTAAGGATGACACCACCTATTGTCCTTCTCCTCTCTGATAGCAAATTAGACACGAAAAAGATATACTAATTCATGAAAAATGACCCTCGCTAACAGGACTCTCAACTGGAGAAATACAGGAATGCTTCTGGAAAGGTATGCGCTCAGTTTATATTTTCCCTTCGTCTACCATACAATATTTTAGCCTTAAGTGGAGGATGTTCCTCTGAAGGATATCAAGGAAAACTGGAATTGTGAGTTTATCATATTTTCAAAAGCAATTCTAACTGGCTTTTACATCAATATCAATTCACTTTTAATGAAACAGAGAATGGTGAAAGATATGTCAAGATAATACTGGAAACAGTTTGCAAATCTGACACCAACTCTATGTGCTTGATCAATCTAAAATATTAGGACCATGGATTACCAACTTGGATAGATTGTGAATCCAACTTACTTACTTCTCATGCATCAGTTGAAGCCTGTTTTTTTTTTTTTTTTTTGCTTAATGCATCAGTAGCAACTTTTGACACACCTACTGTTTAAATTCCAAATAGATGGCCCGAACATACATATTAGATAATATCCATAGCTAGTCACCAGAATCTATCAATGGTTCGAGCAACAACGAGCTTTACCTTCTCAACTGGTACCTCTGCAGGATTTGTTTGCGTGAGAGGTTTTGAGCAGGAGACAAGGGCACCCCGACCTCTAGTCGCCAGGCTTCACTTTTCAGCAAGCAAGTTGGCAAAGGAAAAGAACGACAAAAAATGATCGGCGGTCCATAATGCAGAGAAGCTCCTAGCAAGAAAACTAACCAAACAAACAGAGCAGATTAGGAAAGATGGTAGATGCATGACTAACAACATTGTTGTAGCATTCATCATAGAGGAGAGAATAAAATTCCAATAAAACTCTAGGCATTCGATGGTAAGTTAAAATCCTAGATGTAGATGCTGTTGTATCTCAAAATGATATCATGTTCATGCTCTATACCGAGCCATTCATTCTCCAGAGCAAGCCAATGTCAACAAATATTTTTCCCTTGAGATCAATAAAGTTACAGTTTTTTTTTCAGATATATACACCATTGTTGTACTTGTACCATCACTTTTCTGCATCCAAAGCTCAAAGACCTATATGATAGATGATCAGCCATTGACAAGTGATGTGGATAACAAGCAGAATACCAACAACTGACAGATTCAGCAAATTAAACCCTTGCACTTAAAGATCAACTTTTAGCAGATCTCCCTGCATACAGCGGACAGCAGATCGCATTGCCCTCGTAGCAGATCAACTCAGATCAATAATTCCGATTCGGAAATCAAAAACAAACTGTTACAAACAACACGGACACAAGAAAATATTTCCGATCTAACTTCAAAAATCTTATATGGGAATCATCTGGACAAATATTGAACATAACCGTCAAACGCAACAACCATCGACAGCACCAAACGAAAGCACAAAATGTGAGATCAATGTATCAGTCACCCACTTAACGCAGTAATCAACGCGCCAGCGATGGAATGGAATCTTCTACATCAGGAAAAATAAGATAAGCTGCAGTTCGAGGATTTACGATTACAGGACGAAGCGGACGAGCTCGACCAAGTCCGAAACCGGAATCGGACGACAGGCGGGAAGAGGGAAGGTTGGGGAAGCGGGGAAATACTAGAGGCGTTTTGTTTCCTTTTTTTTTTATTTATTATTTTGGTTTATGTTTTGGTTTGGCCTTTTGATTTTCCCTCGCTCCGCGGAAACATCCGTTCCGGAGGGAACCGGAGGGGTTTTATACGGATTTTGTAAGGCTGGATTGGGATGACAATCTTTATTCTATATCCAAATTTTTATGATAATTTTATATAAATATATTAATTACCATGTTGAATACCAAGTTTGTGAAATAATATTATATAATTAATATGAATTTCAATTTTGTGAAATAACATGGTATAAATATATTAATTATTAAGTTGAATACAAATTTGTGAAATAATATAAATATATTAATTATTACGTTGAATACCAAATTTGTGAAATAATATAATATAAATATATTATTTTCTAGGTTGAATACCAAGTTTCTGACATAATATTATATTAATTATTAAGTTGAACGTGTTTGTGAATTAATATAATATAAATATATTAATTCCTTAGTTGACTACCATGTTTGTAAAATAATACAATATTACTTACTAAGTTGAATACCAATTTGGTAAAATAATATCATATATTTATATTGCTTGCTAAGATGGATACAAAGTTCGTGAAATAATATAAATATATAATTACTTGGTTGAATACCAAGCTTGTAATTTCTTTGATTCTCTATATTGATTTGTTTTTTAATGATATAATCGATTGGATTCTCATTTTTCAATATCATATGTTTTCTTGAATAATAGAGTTTAACTTTGAAATTTATATAAAATTTAAATAATATAGATCCGTAGGTTATCCTGATTTTAGGACTCAAATATTATTTTAGTATTTATTTCTTAAGAGGACAACGTAAGGAGTTACGAGTGAACAGGGTGGTCACAAATTGTGTATTTTGAACGATACAGACGAAGTTCTTTGGCAAAAATTTAAAAATCGAGGGACTAAATTAAAAAACAATATACACTACAGTAGTACTTTGAGTATAGCATGATACAATTGTCATTTTGCAAATAAAGAATATTAAAATATTAAAAAAATAAAAACAATTTTACCTCTCTTTCTCCCCGTAGAGCTAAAGAGAGGAAGCTGATGTAGAAGAAACTGAGCAAGGCTGCGTCCTCTCAACTCACCACGAGCAAAGAATTCTCCAATTTCATGGTTCGTTTCGACCCTTCTTTCTTCCCAGTTTCCTCCCTTCTTTTGCATAATTTGAGCATTAATAATGCTTGGTTGGGTTTTTTTCTTTAAAATATAGCCGTTGGAAGGTGGGCGGGGATGATTTTCAAGATCAGTTAGATGATTTTCAGATTTATGTTAATATTGTGTGGAATCCAGTTTCAGCTGCACGTTTTCTTATTTGGTCGACTGTTCCCCTATTGAGTTTCGTTATTATTTTAATCTATTCCTGCAAGTGGGTTGCGTCAAAACTAGACTTGTCTGGAATCTTGGGGATTATATAATTGGGTTAGTTAAGAAATTGGGTTTTCGGTGAACAAGAAATCGTAGTCGTAAGTTTTGATTGTAAATCATGGATTTAGGGATGGATCAAAATATTCCGTTAGTCGCAGCATATATTAAAAGCCAACAATCATATAAGTGGTTTTATGGATTTTACGATAGTGGATTAAGGATTGAAATATTGTTTGGTAGTTCTCGCATGAATTAATTTTTTTGATCGGAGGATTAATTCATTGGTTTATTTTTGTATGGGTTTCGTGAACATTGTTTACTAAACAATCAATGTTTCCAAAACGTAGAATGGGTTAACTAAAATTCAGTTTCGTGAAAGTAAGTTTACGGATAAACAAATTGTTTATTAAATTCGGTATACATGAATTAATTCCATTAAGTTATATGGATTAATTTATTAGTTTAGGAATTCAGCATCGGAGACTTTGTGTAGATTTGGAATCTTATGTTTTTGGTGAGGAATTGTACAGTTTTGGTTATAAATTGTTTCTGGATTTCAGACGATGTTTATTTTGGATAACTTTCTGGTTTCGTTTCTTCGGAATTTAATACTTACATGTTCTTAAGTTATTTTTGGATTGAATATCAGTGTTATTATTATTGATGTGAATTCAGTTGATGTCATGATGAGTTTATGGCATTCATGTTTTGGTTAAAGTTTGGTTAAGAAAAGAATTATTGGATATTTGGATTCGTTTACTTTTAGTGTTTTCGGAAATACGGATATTGGTTTTAGTTTTGGATTAAGGCTAAGGCTTATGAATTAGTTACAAAAAATAAGATTTATTGCATGTTATAGAATCTGGTGAAAATCAAGAATTGGATTAATCTTTTAAGATTTTTGGTATAGTTTCTTTGTGGTGTGATTGTATTGATATGGATTGAGTTCAAGAAAAATTAGTTATTCGGTTATTTTCTTGAACATTAAGGATATTTTGTGTATTAAATTCAAATATCAAGTATTTGTATAAATTTTAAAGTGAATCAATTGACACAATAAGTTGCCAAAGTAACTTCTATTGTGAAAATTGGTTCACGATAAAATACAAAAAGTTGTGTATGTGCATTTTATGTAGATATTTATCGGCCCAAAGGAAGGTAAATGTTTATTTTAACTTGCATAAATGGATGGTAATGAACATGTGATAATTTTTTGGTTTTACATGTGAATAATCAAAGGAAGGTTAATTATTTGACATGTTCTTATTATCAGTGTTCAATTGCTATAAAAAGATATCACTTACAAGTTAATATTTTGTCCAAAGATAGAATATTAATGAAGTATCCGGTATCTTGAAATGGGATAATATTGTTATTTGAATTTATTACGATTTCAGTTTAAAACTAACGTGAGCTTATTTTGTGTTGTTTTGCATATGTTCTCTAATTCAGCTATGAGTAATCTTGTGAATATTTCTGCTAACATTAATTCGATCCCCATGCTGAATGGCACAAATTTCAAGACCTGGAAGAAAAATGTCCTCATAGTACTTGGGGTCGTGGACTTGGATTTGGCCATAAGGACTGATTGTCCCACAGTTTTAATAGCTGCGGGTACCTCTGAACAAAAGAGAGAGATGGAAAGGTGGGAGCGGTCAAATAGGATGTGCATGATAATCATAAAGAAAGCTATTCCTGAGGCATTTAGAGACACTATGTCAGATAAAATTGTGACAGTTAAAGAATATCTTGCTGATATTGAGACAAAATTTGTCGAGAGTGAAAAGTCTGAAATTGGTACACTCTTGACAAATCTTATCTCAATGAGGTATAAGGGTAAAGGCAATATTAGGGAGTACATTATAGAAATGTCTCATATAACTTCAAAGTTGAAAGCCCTCAAACTTGAGATTTCTCAGGATTTGTTGGTGCATCTGATTTTGATATCTCTTCCAGCACAATTTATTCAATTTAAAGTGAGCTACAATTGTCAGAAAGAGACTTGGTCTCTGAATGAGCTCATCTCTCACTGTGTCCAAGAAGAGGAAAGGATGAAGTTAGATAAGACAAATATGGCTAATGTTGCTTTTTTCCATAAAGACAAAGGCAAGAAAAGGAAGAATAGTGTTGCTTATACGGAACCAGAAAAGAAACAAAAGAAAGATGAAGGAAATGGTTATTTCTTTTGTGGAGCTGAAGGTCACGTAAAGAAGCAGTGCACTAATTATCATACTTAGCATACTAAGAAAGGGTTATCTGAATTGCTGAAAGCCAATTGATGCTGAAAGACTCATCTATGTGGGCTACGGCAAATCAGCTAAAGTTGAAGCAATAAGAACATTCCAATTATTGTTAAAGACTTGACACTATTTGGATATTTTGGAAACATTTTTTCAACCGTCATTTAGACGAAATTTGATTTCCATTTCTGTATTGGACAAGTTCGGTTATTCTTGTTCGTTCGAGAATGGAAAATTTAGTTTGTTTTTCATGATTCAAATTTAGTTGGTTATGGTTCTTTGTTAGTTTACAATAATCTATATTTGGTTAAAATATTGCTTCATTTAATCAATCCCTACAATTAAGTACACGACCTCATAAGCAAAAATTTGCTAATGAAAATTTAGCTTCGTTATAGTACAATAGGTTAGGTCATTTCTCTCAAAAGAGGATAGAAAGATTAGTGTCAAGTAGAATTCAGTCTTGAAGAGTGTCCTAAGAATATTTTGGAGAAAGAGGAAATACATCAATTTCCATATGTGTCTACAGTTGGAAATCTGACGTATGCTCAGGTTTGTACATATTGAATATTGTATTCATTACAGGAATGTTTGGCAGATATTTGAGCAATCTAAGATTAGCTCATAGGAAAGCAGTCAAAAGAGTTATGAGGTACTTATAGAGAACAAAAGGTTACATGCTCATATATAGGAGATCAGATCAACTTGAGATCGTTTGGTACTCTAAAAAAATTCAGTATAGTCAATTGTCTATAAAATATATTAGGACAAACTCCATGATTACGGATCTACATACAAAGGGATTGACACCCAAGAAGTTTCATAAGCATACTACTCGTATGGGTGTTATCTTCATTGAGGATAATTCAGTTTTAGTGGGAGTTTGTAATTTGGATGTTCTGATGGACATATTTTTGGTTACTTCAGTTTATGGATATTTTCAGGTTATTTTCTGCAGAAATAAAGTTTGATATTTTATCTATACTCTGATTTTGGTTCGATTGATCTCAATAAAGTTTAAGGTTGGACCAATTGGAAATAGGCATATTTTGGTAACGTTACATGAAATTTCCATGCTAAACATCCACATCATGATCTATGTCACTCAGTTGTATCACATTGTGACCATTGATGGGTCGAATTACGAAAAGAATGTAACAAAGGCTACTTTGATCCTATGTTGGTATGATTGATGGATAAGATTAGTTATAGATGCATTTAATTAATGACAGAAAAATGAGCTCAATAAGGTATA
Organism: Hypericum perforatum; assembly: GCA_012979155.1. NCBI lineage: Eukaryota > Viridiplantae > Streptophyta > Magnoliopsida > Malpighiales > Hypericaceae > Hypericum > Hypericum perforatum. Next base: position 12,821 of record SOPF01024676.1, on the reverse strand, counting down.
TATTACATGATTATAAGGTTACACATATAGTCCAAGTGGGAGATTGTTGGATCTTTAATCCAACGTTGGACTTACATGTGAAATAATTATGTAATGGGATGTCATGTTCGATTGAGCCCACTTAAAAGTAATCAAATAAGGTTTGGGCTTTAATGTATCTAATAGGGTATGGGCCTTTAATGTGTAGAGACATCAGGCAAATTAGGGTTTTGTGATGGATAAAACTGTAATTACAGAAATAAGGATTTCCCTTATAAAGTAGGGTCATGGTCCCCGGGTTAGACAAGCCACTACACTACTCTTCCCATTGAGATTAGGTCAGAAAGAACTGAAGAAACTTTCTGAGGTTTTTCATAACTCGGAAGGCCAACCTATCTTCTGCGATCACATTCTTCGCTATGGATTCAGGTATGCTTCCGCATTCAGTCAATCTTAATAATTTACATGAGATCTTTTGGTTATGGATTACAGTTTATATAAATCCTAACATGTTCCTCACATCCATGTTTACATTTTGCTGCCCTAACTCATGTTAATGCTTCTGTGGAACTGAGATGCGAAATCCTTATGTGTTATGGGCTGATCTGTGCGGGTTAAGTAGCGAGTCAGGAATTTTGATAGTAGTGAATTTAGTGGTTGTGTCACTCAGAACAGAGACTGATGGATCCATCTTGTGTCCTTATAATGCCAACTCGGTTGTGAGGATCAAACCAACTGTTGATCTCATAAGCAGAGCCAGAGTTATTCCCATTTCCCCCAGATAAGACACCGTCATATTCTTTGTCTTGATTTAGGAGAATACGAATTCAGAATTCCATTACATTGTAACCAGTTTGAAATGGATGAAAATCAAGCTGATGTGCAGGACGGTGTTGAATGATGTACATGTCCTGAATGCCATTGCAGGATTCGAAAAATACGATGCTACAATAAAACCAGCATCAAGGTACATTCCTCGCAGCGGCTACAGACAATTTCTTAAGTGTGATGGGCTTCAAGGCAAGCGCTTAGGCATTGTTCAAGATCCGTTCTTTTAGTTCCGCAATGATGAGGGAGGATCGATTCTTAATGTAACTTTACACTCTCACCTAAAGTAAGTCTCAATGTGATAAATAGCTTCGAAATCAAATAAAAATGTGTGTCTCTATCAAGTACTAACAATGTTTACAAATCAAGACAAGGAGCAATTCTCGTGGATCCGGTCAAGATAAAAAATCTAGATGCTATTTTAGGTGACAGTGGAGAAACATACGTATTATTATCCGAATTTAAGCCTGCAATAAACGCCTACTTGAATGAACTAGTGTCTTCTGTCAGAACCTTGTTTGATCTTATTGCCTTCAACAAGAAGCACTCCATGTTGATAAGCATCTTACTTCAAAAGGTTTTAGGTTAGGTGTTAATATGAATCGAAGGGAACAACATGTAAAAGCAAAAAAAAATGAGATACAAAGATATACATAGAAAACCCTAACAAAAAAAACCATGGGTGCACGATGGCAAGGAGTTTCACTATGATGGAGAAGCATTGCAATTGATGTCTTTTAATACACAATTATCTTATGTCATAAGACGTATAAAGAGACATATATATAATGGTGGATAATTAACCCTAACCTTAATTACAGATTAGGAGAAAAACTACAGAATCTACGACGGTTGGACTTGTAATGATTTCTATTCCCGAGAGGCAGTATTAATCCTAGCAGTTGTTGGCAGTGTAGTGGTCGCTAGGCCTATGACATCATCTCAGTACTAGCGACCGCTGGGGAATACGGAATCCTTAGTAAGGTTGATAGCACTTTGACTATCATAGAAAATAGTAGTGCAAGATGCATCTCCACAAAGCTCAGAATATAGACCTCTCAACCATGTTGTTCACTTCAGTAATTGTCATGTACTTGACTTTAGTAGTAGAAAGTACAATAGTAGACTATAAGGTTGCTCTCCAACTCACAGCACAACCACCAATAGTGAACACATAACATATGAGTGATCTTCTCTTGTCCAAATCGCCAGCAAAATCAGAGCCAACAAAACTAACAAGCCCATCTTTTGATCTCTCAAACTACAAACAAGCATTGAAAGTACCACGCAGGTATCTGAAAATCTACTGAACTGCTTTCCAATGTTTCTTTCTAGAATTAGCCATGAATCTCCTAACAACACACAATTCATATGACAAATACGGGCGTGAGCATACCATGGCGTACATCAGTAAACTAATTGCAATAGAGTATGGGACCTTTGACATGTAATTCACATTATCATCTGACTATAGACATAGAGCTTTTGATAATCTGAAGTGTGCAGCTAATGGAGTCTTCACCGGCTTAGCATCATACATATTAAAATGGCAAAGAACCTTGTCAATATAGCCCCTTTGACTGAGGTATAACTTTTCAGAGGGTCTATCTCTGAGAATCTCCATGCCAAGAATCTTCTTTGCTGCATCCAGATCTTCTATCTCAAATTCACTACTCAACTCCCTTTTTCAACTTATCAATCTATGCCTTGTCTTTTAGCATCAATTGACATATCATCAATATACAGGAGCTGATAAATAGCTAAATCATTTACAGACTTCAAATAAAAATAAATATCATAATCAGACCTTTTAAAGTATTGAGAAAGTATAAAGGTGTCAAACCTCTTATACCATTGTCTCAGAGATTTCTTCAATCTATAAATAGACTTCTTCAATTTGCAGACCAAATCTTCTTTTCCAGGGATACTAAAACCTTCTGGTTGATCTATATAATTTTCTTTTTCTAACTCCCTATATAAGAACACAATTTTAACATCTAACTGCTGAAGCTCATAGTCTTGTGCAACTACAATACTGAGTATAATGTGAAAAAAACTTCATTGAAGTCAATACCTAGAATCTGGTTATAGCCTTTAACAACTAATCTTACTTTGTACCTTGTCTCATCACTTGGAGACATGTATTCTTTCCTTTTGTAAATCCACTTGCATCGGATAGGTTCCTTCTCTACAGGCAATCTGATAAGATTCCAAGTATCATTGTTTTCAAGTGACTACATCTCATTATACATAGCAGTAATCCACTTGCTACTATCATCATCAATAATGGTCTCAGAATAAGTAGAGGGCTCGATAGCTTTTTCAATTTCTTTTGTCACATTAAGAGCAAAGGCAATAAAATTTGCTTTATCTTCATACCTCTTGGGGGGTCTTATATTTCTCCTAGGTCTGTCTGTTACAATAGACTGTGGAGGAGTGTGTACCGAAATTGGGGAATCCTCATCAACAGGTGTATGAACATCAACATCTTCTTTATCACGTGAATTAATAATATACTCCACCTCAATGTTGGATTTTTGTGTACTCTCAACAAAAATATCAGTAGGGGGATCAAATAAAGCATCATCACGAATCATAGCAGTCTCATTAAATACAACGTTTCTGCTAATTACCATCTTCTTGGTTTCAGGATTCCACAACTCAAAACCTTTGTCACCAGGCTTATAACCAAGAAATATACACTTAATAACCCTGGACTTCAGCTTCCCATTATCAACATGAGTGTAGGAGGGGTAGCCAAAAACTTTCAAAATAGAATAATCTGTTGGAGTTCCAGACTATACCTTAATTAGGGTTTTCTTATTAATAGCAGTGGAAGGAGACTGGTTAATCAAATAATAAGCAATGGAGGTAACTTCAGCTCAAAAATGTTTATATAATCCTACATTAGACAACATATAGCGGGCCTTGGAAATAATAGTCATGTTCATACGCTCAGCTACACTATTTTATTGAGGGATATGTGGAATGGTATAATGCCTTACAATCTCATTAGACTTACAGTAGGATTCAAACTCATTTGAACAAAATTTCATACCATTATCAGTGCGAAGATTTTTCACCTTCTTTTTAGTTTGCTTTTCAAACATGATCTTTCACTCCTTGAATACTGAGAATGCATCAGACTTGTGCTTAAAAAATAAGACCATACCTTTCTAGAGTAGTCATTGATGATAGTCATCTTGTAACAGGATCTACCAATAGATGTCTCCTGAGCTAATCGCCAAATATCATAATGCACATAGTCAAGAATGTCCTTAGTTGTATGAGTAGCAGTGTTGAATATCACCCTTTTATGCTTGTTAAAGACACAGTGCTCACAAAATTTCAGATGGTCATTAATATAACCATTAAGCAGTCCACGCTTGCTCAACTCTACCAAACCAAATTCACTCATATGCATGAGATGCATATGCCATAGATTAGAAATATCATTATTATTGCTAGAAATATTTTGTTGAATAATAGGAGAGGTAGTACCTGAGATAGTAGAACCTCGGAGAAAATAGAGTCCATTAGACTTTCTCAGGTCAGCCTTCATCACTATTAGAGAGCCTTTTGTGATCTTCAAAACACTTTCTTTACTAACAAACTTGTATCCTTTATTATCAAAGACACTCAATAAGATGAGATTTCTTTTGATCCTCAGAATGTAGCGCACATATGTCAAGTTTCTGATCGTAACATCGAACATCTTGATTTGGACAAAACTAATACATTCAATCTTGTTTAATTAGTTATCATAGCCCTTAATAGATCTAGTATTAAGAGTTGGTTCAAAGGTCATAAACCAATCTCTACGAGGGCACATGTGATATATATAAGCTAAATCAAGAATCCACTCATTGTTAGCATCAGCATATCCAGCAATAACGGTAAGAATCTCACCGTCAAGAACACAGTTTATAGAATAGTCTTAGAATTACTTGTGTTATTCCTTTTCTCCTTGTTTTACAATTTATAACACTTAGAGATGTCATGCCTATCTCTCCTACAGTAGTTACAGAATTTGTTATTCTTGCCTTTGGATTTCAAGCGGCTTGAACTTTTATCACGAGATTCATTGTTTGAGCCATTCTCGTTTGATCTGCCATGAACTAATAAATCCTCTGCATGAGAGTCGCTCGAACCATCAGCAAACACCATCTGTTGCATCTTCTCTTTGGTGTACAAGGCTTCATAAACCTTATTAAGAGTGAGAGTATCGCGACTATAAAGGATTGTGTTTCTTAAATTAGAATAAGAATTTGCCAACAAACATAATTGTTATGACCCTCATAAATTTTGTCTTGGTTGCGACCGCTTGGTCTAACCTTTAGTTATTTTACGTCGATTGGTTCTCGAACTGTGTTGGTTGAACTCGTCTTTGGGGGAATATATATAACTTTTTTGTGTGGACTCTGATTTACATGACTCTAAGTTGGGTAGATCCGTAACACATTGGCCTACGACTTTTGTGATTCAAGTTTTGTGATTTGAGCCTTGTGTATTGGAGTTTTGTATGAATTTCAGTAGGTTTAGGAATGATTAGCTTAGTTCGTCGACTTTTGGTAGAAAAATCATAACCCTCTCATATGAACTCCGAATCATACGATTCTAAAACGAGTAGGTCCATAACACCCTAATCTACAACTTCATTTTTTTAGATTTGTGATTTTATGCTAGACCTAGCAACCACTAGCTTTCTTAGCAATTGCTAGGGAAAATCAGAGGCTCGATGCTAGCGATCGCTAGCTTTTCCCAGCGAACGCTGGGGTTTTATTGATTGCACGCACTTTTCTTCAAAAATTCATAACTTCCTCTTACGACCTTTGATTTGGGTGATTTCAATTTAAGTGGGTTTGTAACATCTAGGACTACGACTTGGTTATAAAAGTTTTGACATTTGAGGATTTATTTGATGGGATCATGGGAAAGTTCTTAGGTGCCCGGTTTTAGGTATGATTCTCATCAGAATTAGAAGATTTTACCAATTGATGAACTATATGACTTTTATGGATTGAAGATTGATTTGTGGACCTATTAGAACTTAAGTAGAAGCTTAGGAGTGATTGTGATGACTTGAAAAGTTGAGGACCAAAGTGGAATAAGCTTGAGGATAGACTTTCTATTTATGGAAAGTTTTACTTAAAATATCTAGGAGGTTTTGTGAGTGGGTTTCATTGTGCTCATCTATTTGAAATAAAAGGAGAGAGAGATAGGACATGGGAAAGAAGAAGAGAAGAAGAAGAAGATTTACCTTGGATTTATGGATTGACAAGTAAGTTTTAGGCTTAAGTTTATTGAAAATAAGTGTAGAGCTTAAGCTTACCTTGAAGTTGGTGTAAGCTTGAGTTGTTTGAGCAACTTTTGTGGTTATGAATGATTTTAAAGTTTGAGTAGGTTTGAGAGTTTGAATGAAAGATATGATGATTATAGATGGTTGAGTTTTGTTTTGTTGTTGAGATTAGAGGACTTTATGCATTTCTTTAGAGAACTTTTGGTATGAGCTTGATGAGGGGCATGAGTTATTTTTGAGGTTTGGTTCATGTTATGAGGAAGATTGATGATAAACTAGATCTTAGTGTTGGTATTGAGGACCTTTGTGCCAATTTTGGAGTCTTGGAGTGAGGAATTGATATTTAAGACTTAGAGTTTATTATTCCCATTTTCTTTGGGTTTGAAAGGTTAATGTTGATTTGAGGATTATTTATATTGTATAGTTGATCGCATATTGGAAGTCAAACATCGTGGATCATGAGGTGACATATGGATCTCTTTTGGAGCTTTTGTGCTTTTTGGCTAAAGGTAGGGGGATATTATCCTTAACCTTTGTGTTGACTAGCATTGTTTGTTATGAATTTGTATTTATGCTTTGATATGATGAACATGTTGTGATTTGATGAATCATGTATATGAGTCTTTGATTTGTGTGCTTTGATGATTTTTGGTTTATGCATGGTTTTGGAAATTATGAGTCTTTTGGGATTATGAGGTTACGGTTTTGATGATTATGAACTCGCGTATGATACATGTGAGTCAATTTGAGAGATGGCGGATGATGAGATCTACCCGTGACCAACCGGGGATGTTGGTACATGTGCACATTTTTTTGGAGATACATTGGATTTGGTATGATTATGATAAGGCTGGCAGAGTTTGATTATGAAAGCGCTATAAGATATGATATCCCAGTGTTGTGAGAGGGAGAGATACAATCTAGACCTATCCAAAGTCCATCCATGATATGGGCATTCGCGATGCCATATTAGGGTCAGAACGTGTCTATGTGTATGATTCATGAGTTCGTCAATGTTTAAATTGGATTACTTGTGAAGTGCTAAATGTTAATTTGGTACCTTTCGTCAATGCATGAATTTGAGTCTATGCATGTGGTTGGTTAGTTAATTATAGGTTAATTTTAATATCTTCTACTAAGTACTTCCAAGTACTTACCCCCTCCCTCCTCAGGTGACGAAGTTTAAGGATCATTGGCATCTAGAGAAGTAAGTTTGTTGTTTGTCTATAAACCCGTAGTCTTAATCTCGGGTTCTTGAAGTCTCTAGATGGTAGGACCTTTTGGTACGAATATTAGAATTATGTAAGTATACTTGTACTATGTATATATAGTTATGGATTACGCTTCCGCAATGACTTATGCTTTTGCATTTATGATTTGCATAAGTATGTCTGAGGCGGGTTGGACCACAACTCTCCAGTTTAGAGAGCGTGATCCAGCACCATGTCAGCGACCCGATTTTGGGTCATGATAACAATAAGATTAGACCCAAATCTTCGTCATCATACTTGACTTCCATAGATACTAGATTAGCAACGATCTCTTTAAAATCAAAAATATGTTGTAACAAGTTACCTCCCTCTTATAACTTCTGCAAGAACAACTTTTGCTTCAGATACATCTTACTCGTAAGATCCTTTGTCATACAAATCCCTTCTAGTTTTATCTAGAGGGCAGTAGCAGTCTTTTCGTAGAGAACTTCCTATAGGATGTTGGTATATAGATGGAGTTAAATTTGTGATAAGGCCTTTCGATCCTTCCTCTTCTCATTCTTGGACCAAGAGGCAATAGGTTTCTTGCTAAGGCTGTACAAAGCATCATCAAAGTCATATTGTACCAATAACGCTCTCATCTTTACCTGCCACAAAGAGAATTGGGTGTCCCCATTTAATAGCAGAAGATCATACTTCATGGAGGCAATCTTAAAACACACAAATAATCTAACAAACTCTGATACCACTTATTAATACGGATCGAAAGGAACAACGTGTAAAAGTAAAAAAGAATGAGACACAAAGATTTATGTGAAAAACTCAAATGGAAAAAAAACTATGGGTGCACAATGGCAAGGAGTTTTATTATGATGGAGAAGTGTTACAATTGATATCTTTTAACACACAATTGTTTTGTGTCATAAAACGTACAAAGAAGCATGTATATATAACAGTGGATGACGAACCCCAACCCTAATTACAGATTAGGAGAAAAATAGTAGAACCAGTATCCGATAGACTTATAGCGATCGCTATTCCCAAGAAGTATTATTAATCCTAGCAGTTGTTGGGCCTGTGACATCGTCTCGGTACTAGCTGTCATCGGGGAATATAGTGACCGCTGGGGAATACGGATCACCCAAAAATAATATTAGGTACGTAGATTTTAACAGTATTCACATACCTTTTTCAGGAAAAGCTCAAGGAATACCCCCAAGATCTGTTTGAAGCTATAGAAGCTATGGATACAAAGCGAAACGATGGCGTTTACAAGGAAGTTTTGATGAACCTAACGAGATTGTCAAGGGATGGGCTAGAGAAGCTGATGAGGAAGAACAAGCTGGTAGCAATTATAACCCCAGATTCGGATATTACATATGTGTTCGCCATTGGAGGGCATCCAGAGGAATCAGTGTTCCTGTTGGCTATAACAACAAGGGAGTGTGCCTTTTGGGATTTGCTTCTCATGACTTATAGGCACAGAACCGAAACTGATCGAGATTGCTTATGGGTTTGAGCAGGCTACTAAGATCCCTAGACCGACTATATCTAAGCCCTGATTTTATAACGGGGTGATCCCATACTCGTTGTTGTCTTCTTAAAACTTGTGCAAATTTTGAGACAGAAAAAAATTTCAAGATCATGAAGAGTCATATTGGTATATTTTGTATGTTAATATTTACATATTTTATATATCATATTGGTATATTTTGTACGTCAACAATAATATGCTCACTCATTTATTTTCAATGTAAGTTTTTATATTTTTTTAAAAAATTATATTTATCAATATTAACATATAAAACTATGGATTGATTTGGGTTAGTAGGATTTGGACCCGGACAAGAGAAGCAATTTTCAGCCCATGAATACCATATTTGTACCAATCCTCTCCTAGGCTCGAAGAGCCCAAGGCCGTGAACTTCTTCAACATGCCCGTGATCATTACATTTAAAAAAACATAATAATGTTTTTTATAGGGTTATTTAGGAGACAATTTTCAAAATGTCCTAATATATTTACCAACTTACAAGTTACATCACGCAAAAGAAAACGATAAGACATTTTTTAATAATTTTACTTTGCATTAATCGAGGTAATGATTGCTCGTAAAAGAATATTAATCGAGGTAATTTTACTAACCGGTGGGATAACGTTTCGCAATGGATACTGATAGGTTAATATACGTACATCTTGGTTTTGGTCTAACTGGAGAATTTTTTGTTCAACCGGTCGGTACGAAGGGTTGGTTGTACCAAAAATTTCTAGTTAAACCAAAAAAATCAATCCGCATTTAATTTTTTTGTAAAATTTTTGAAATGGTGAAAGTGGGAATCGAACGTGGGTGAGGGGTGAAGAAAGAGAGAGAACTTTACCATTTTACCACACCAACTTGTTGATTATCTATTCTGATTAAATATATTTAATATGTAAACTATGAATATTAAAAAATAATTTAATTTATTGAAAAAAATAATAAGAAGAATTTAATTTAATGTTAGAAAATTGTTTCATTTTCGTTAGCATTTTAGATTTTTTTATAATTCTATAATAATTTGTTTATAATTCTATAATAATTTGTTTATAATTTTTTATAAAAATATTTCTGAAAAATTTAAAATATATATTTTTACCATTTATGTTGTTGAATTATGTAATTTGTTATGTAATTTGATGTTATTATGTAAGTGAAAAAACTTATGTACACATGTATTTAAGTAATTTTGGTTGGAATTATATAATTTTAGTTTGAATAGTAAATTAATATAAATTCTAAACTCTTAACCATTAATTTTAACCCTAACTTTGATGTTATTAGTTTTTTATATGTATATATATATATATGTTAAAACTATGTCAAAAAAATTTAGTTCGACCAATTAGTTCTACCAGTAATACTGGTAGAACCGAATTCTAGGCAAAAATCAACATAAACTTTGGAACCGTATTGAAAAATATGATATTAACCAAATACCTCACGTGCCTTCTCTCTCCCTCCCAACTCCAAAAATACTAGGGTAAATTACATCTGGCCCCCTTGACTTTGAACAAATAGACGATTTTCCCCCTCTACTTCGCAAACTGATTAAAAACCCCTCCTAGTATGGCAAAATTATACGATTTCCCCCTTTTTGCCGGAACCGGAGCAAATCTCCGGCGAAAGACACGAGAAATGACTAAACTACCCTCCTTTTAAAAAACACTCACTGCCCAGAAAATAATTCATCTTCTCAAGAAAGAAAACATGCGGCCACCAACCCAGAAGCTTTTTTCAACCTAGATTTTCAAAATTGTGAAAAACTTTTAAAAAATTCATCCGAGCCTTTCAAACCATAGGTAATTAAAAGGAAGACACGGCGGAAGACCAAGTGAAGACCAATTGAAGACCACAGCGCACATCGAACAGACTCGACAGCGGAAGCGTGCTCGGAGCATCGGACCTCGGCTTTGTCGTCGACGGTGTCAACGGAGGACGGACTCGACGGGGACGGCGTGCTCGGAGCCTCGGACCTCAGCTTTGTCGTCGACGGTGTCAATGGGGGACGGACTCGACGACTTGTTCTCGACGGCGTGAGGACAGAGGACGGCATCAGGTTCTCAGGTAGGGCAAGAACAGAGGAAGAAGATCTGATGTACTTGTTGGTGGATCTTAATTACACACTGGATTGGCCCTTGGTAATAATAAAGGTTGAAACTTTAGCCCTTCCTTCTTCTGGGTTCTCTTTGTTTTGCTTCTCTATTAAAGTTTCAATCTTTATGATCGTAATTTTATGGGTTTTATGGTTGATGGGTTTTTCTGAATTTGCGTTGTAAACTAGGTTAAGTGTTTGTTATGAGTGTAGGGGGTTTGCTTGGTTGTTCAACTATTTGGTTACGGTGGATTTGGTTGCGGTTTTTGGGTTGGAATTGCTTTTAGGGGATTTGGGATTTTGTTAAGTTGAGGTTAGTTCATGTGATTTATGATTTGTTCATGTGTTTTTTCAATGGGGTTTGTTAAGACGAAGGCAGGAGGGAGGATGAGGATGAAGAGGAGGGAGGAGAAGAGGGGAGATAGGAGGTAGGAGGAGAGAGAGGAATTTTTTTATTTTTTAGTACAAGGGTATTTCTGTCATTTTAGGTGCATCTCCGCCGGAGATTTGCTCCGGTTCCGGCAAGAGGGGGGAAATCGTATAATTTGTCCAAACTAAGAGGGGTTTTTAATCAGTTTGCGAAATACAGGGGGAAAATCGTCTATTTGTTTAAACTAGAGGGGGCCAGATGTAATTTACCCAAAATACTATATTACAAGTTTGACTATTAATGCATGGGACTTTTTGGGAGCTCACCCATATAGCCTTGACCTGACGGAAGTGGAGCTTGACCAATTCGAAACACTAAACCAAGGGCCAAAAGGAGAAGATGAAGACCACCCTCAAGATACTAATCCTGATCCTGGTCAACGGAATCAACGGCTCTTTTCAGTTCACCATCCAGGAGGCCACTATAGATGACATCCACGTGGCATTCACCCAGCAGAAGTTGACCTCCCGCCAGCTAGTATCATTTTACCTGGACCGGATCCAGACCCTCAACCCGGTTCTCCGGAGCGTCATCGAGGTCAACCCGGACGCGTTTGACCAAGCGGACAAGGCTGACTTGGACAGGAAAGTCAACGCGGACAATACGGGGACGAGGTCCATGTTGCACGGGATCCCCGTGCTCCTCAAGGACAGCGTGGGGACGAAGGACAAGATGAACACCACGTGCGGGTCTTACGCGCTGCTCGGGTCCCGTGTGGCGCGTGACGCTTTCGTAGTGGAGAAGCTGAGGGAAGCTGGTGCTATTATCTTGGGGAAGGCTAGTCAAAGCGAGTGGTACTATTTGAGGTCCCTCGGGATTCCTGATGCCTGGTGTGCTAGAAGCGGCCAAGCTGTGGTTAGTATATAATCTGCCCGGATATTCACCCTCAAACGAAACTCATTAATCATTGTTGATAGCTCGGGCACCGTTAATCAAGCTATTGTGTCATTCTTAATGAATTTAGTATTGCAAGTACGATGAACTTGTTTATAAGCATAGAAGATCCACAACCAAATTAGATTTTGGGTAAGATATGAAAATTTTTGTATTGTATCAGAGTCAATTGTTCGTGCGAGACCTGTGGCCCATTGTCCATCCTAATGTAATGGTACGTTGGCAAAGTGGAAAAGCCGGTACAAATTTCGGCCCGATGAGATTCGTTCGAGGGAGCGTGTTGAATTACCACATTGCTAATTTTAAGTGGGGTATAGTAACAGCGTTATTCTTTGTTTAATCTTTGATGTGCTAAATTTGTTTCAGAATCCTTACCTACGCGGGGCGAATCCATGCGGATCAAGCTTTGGTTCAGCTATATCTGTAGCTGCAAACATGGTGGCAGTATCACTAGGAACGGAAACCGACGGCTCCATCATTTGTCCGGCCGATCACAACTCGGTCGTCGGGATCAAACCGACAGTTGGACTCACCAGCCGAGCTGGTGT
>SOPF01024674.1:0-20016 GCA_012979155.1 Hypericum perforatum | reverse complement strand
TCGAGGACCCTCTTCTTCCCGATGGGAAGCGTCTCCACCTCCTTCTCGTCGAAGTCCAGCACCAATTTGTTCTTCAGCTTTATCCCCATGGGCAAGTTCCTCTGCCCGGACTGTAGAATCCCAGCGAGGTCAGAAATATATATTTACATGATATTGAGACCGAAATTTTTTCTTGGTAAGTGAAAATGTTTTATTAATATCAAAAGAGAGAAGAACATCGAAACAAAAGGAAAAATAAACACATGACAAAAATGAATAGCGAACAGACTCGCCAAGTTATCATCAAACATTTAAGGAGTTCCAAAAAATGTCTAGCTCTTGATTGCCAATATCGCGGAGCGTCTTATCCCACCAAAGCCATTTGCGATATTGAGATCGAACTTAAAGGATTAAATCACAACTTCTTTTTTATGTTAAGTAAATTTACATAATTTAAAGAAAAATTTCAAATTTATTAAGTTTTTTTAATATTTCAGAATCGATTTTCAATTTTCTGTAGAGTTGCATACCAAAGTTGTCATGGGTATGTTAAATTGGTTACTCTCGAGTGGATTTTTTTTTGAAAGTTTCTTCTTCACATTTTTTAAAATAAACTTCAAGCAACTTTATCTTTAATTTTTTAATAGGTAATGTGATTTTTTTTAAAAATATTTGGAGTCCAGCAATTATTCACCTGACAGACGCGAGTGCGGGTGCCTTGCTTCTCGACCACCTCGCTAGAGACCATGTTATCGAAGTGATCCGGAAACTTCTCGAAGGCGGTGATCACTTTCCAAACGGCGTCCATGCTGGATTTGCTCTTAAGTTGGGATCGCACCATCCTCCCTCCATTCTCTAGCTTTTCTACTTCCGACGTCGCCTCGTCACTTACAGGAACGGCAACTGTAGCAAGACCAAATATTCGAATTAATGATATTTATCGGGCAGAAATTTGCACAATTTTAGCGTGGTATAAAAGATTGAGTTGAATACTTTTCCAAATACATCTTAAATTGTGGGAAAAAAGAACATAATGGTGGCCTTATGAATCTCAGAGACAAAATAAATAGAGCACCGGAAAGGGCTAATTTTATTTTTGGAATGTGATTGTAAATTATACCTTGGGCCTTTGACATGATAGCTTAGCTAGGAGAAAGAAAAAGCCTTTGAAGATATTAGTAATGTGATTTGAAGCGTTTCTTATGGAGTATGGCCTTTCTGGTGTTGCTATATATAGGCGTTTTTGAAAGGGTTGAATTTTATTAATACACCATTATTTACTTAGGCGTTCCCTACGAATTTTATGCTACGACATTAGCCTAATTTGAGTAATTAGTTTTATAATCGTTATAGTAGTGTTAAATAATGGTCATGGAAATTATTCAAATTATCCAGTTGACATATAGGTGAGTGAGCTCAATCATTATTGAAATACCAGATAGTATCAACAAAAAATCTGGATACCACTTTTTTTTCTAACTCAGGCGTAATGTATGATTTGAACTTGAATTATCGAAAAAAAAACATTATTCAAAATCGCGTAGGAATAGGAGATCTAAAAGAAGTATAGTTTAGATAATCAAAACATGGCACTTCTCTGATTACAAGGCAGTAAATCGCACACCTCTTGAAATTAATCAATGAGATCCGGATCGTCGATTATATAACTGATCATAATCAACTTTAAATTGTAGTATGTGAGAAGCTCAATATTATACTAATATGTATGCTAAGCAAAATCTGTTTTTAAGAATAGTTTTTATTCAAAAACAGAAGAGTCCATAATTGTGTAATTAGCCCCATAGACAAACACAAAGTGTTATCACTCAACAAGTCTCACATTTTGCGGGCAACCACAATTACAAGTTCCAATTTTCGTTGAAATTGTCGATAAAAAACTTAGTGTTCCGGAAAAGTCTACTCACATTTGGATCTACTAACCATTTTTACAGAAAAGATCAACAAAATCAAAATTAATCTAGATATTTAAGCTTTAAATTCAAAGAATATATGTTCACATTTTTTTTTACAAAGATACCTTTATATATAATTTCACGCTTTTTATTTATTAATCACATGATCTTCAAGTAACAATTTAATCAACCAATCAAGATTTAGATCTATTAAAAGACTGAGAACTAGTTTATACAAAGTATCTAAGTGGTGATGTATTTCGTGTGATGGATGAAGAGTCGTCAATTGAAGTAAGAAAGAAATTGAAGGTAATGTATATGTCTAAGTCTTTGTCAAATAAACTATATCTAAAGTACTGGTTGTGAGGATTCAAGATAAAAGAAAGCTCATATTCGAGTCAACACATCAATAGTTTTAATCAATTTTTGACAACTTGAGAAAGATTGATGCAAAATCAAGGAAAAAGATAAGTCATTATTGTTCCTGAAGTTTTAACAATTTTTACAAAAATTAGGTTACAACTCTAACTTGTGAGAAGGAGTTCTTGGTGTTTGAGGATATCATAAGTGCTCTCTTAGAATTTCACCAAGGGAAAAAAATAGTGATTAATAATAGAAGTAGTAATTGTGAGAGGTAGCCATAATAATCGAAGAGCAAAAGATAAAAAAGATTCATGTCAAATTACTACGAGTGTAGAGAAAAAAGGCATGTAAAAATTAATTATCTAAGAAGAACTCAGGACCACAAGGAATGATCTGTATCTATGAATACAATCTCTTATTCGTATAAGTCAAATGATAATTATCTTTTTATTTTCGGATTACTGAATTTTGAATAACACTTATTCTTTTAACATGGTTTAACACCTACAAATTTGTTGATTTGTATATGATAATTACAAATAATATTTTTATTTGTAAGATCAATGTCATAGGTAATATCTGAAATAATATTTACTACCAAAGGCAACAAACCCCACTCAACGACGAGTATGATGACTACCAAAAGGCTAAAAGAAACACCCACCCATAGCTATTTCCGGCTACATAAAAGTACACCTGATTACCGATTAATAATTACAATTTACAAGTGTGCTAGAATTGTTTTTGAGTAAAAAAATTTAGTCGGGGTGTGGTTTGCTTCTTGCGCAACCAATCTTTTTTATAGTTTTCTTTGGAATTTAATATATATATATAATCTTTTTTATAGTTCTCTTTGGAATGAATCTAGTGATATTGAATCGATCATTTTCCATAAAATAAAAAATTCATGTACTTATTTATTTAAGATTTCGAATTAAATATTAATCTAAAAATATTAGTATCCATTTTTTTCAATTTATTAGTAAATTATACATTCGACCATGTACATGATTGCTGATGACAATTTGTAAAGAAAGAAAGCCTTTGATTTTTCGGGGATGTCTTGTAATATTACTTGGGAAAAGTTTAACTTTGATACCTGTGATTTGGCAAATTTTGCGTGATGATCCCGTGGTCCTAAAATACAATTCGTGATTCTGAGGTTGGTCAATTATTTTGCGACGTAGCCTCGAGACAGATCCGAGCCAAAAAATCCTTCGAACCTAAAACTAAATATCATTTTCAATCCCATATTTTTAAAAATATTCAAAAAATCCTCTCTTCCTCCTCTTCTTCCTCCTATTTTCTCTCAGTCTCTTCTTTTTCTCCCTCCTCTTCTTCTTCTTCCCCACATATCCTCGGCCTCCCAACATATCCTTGGCCTCGACAAAATGAGCAAGAGCTTTAGGTTAGCGTTCTATGTAGGGACGGAGCCAGAATTGTTTTGCAGTGGGTGCAACACATAAAATATTTAATTATTTTAATATTTAATTTTAATTTATAGGTTAATTTATATTTTAGTGGGGTCAATTTTTTTATTTTAATAAGTATATACACTAGAATATATATTAAATTATCAAGTAAATAGAAAATTAAGTAGGGTCAATTGACCCCAACCTTCTCCACCTCCCTCCGCCACTGGTTCTATGGAAGGATTGGCCAAGTGGGGAATGAAACCCTAACCTAAAGCTCTTGTTCATTTCGTCGAGGTCGAGGATATGTGGGGAAGAAGAAGAAGAAGAGGAGGGAGAAGAAGAAGAGAAGTGAGAGAAAAGAGCAGGAAGAAGAGGAGGAAGAGGGGATATTTAGAATATTGAAAAAAATATGGGATTGAAAATGATATTTGATTTTAGGTTCGGAGAGTTTCTTTGGCTCGGATCTATCCCGAGAATATGTCGCAAAATAATTGACCAACCTCAGGATCACGAGTTGTGTTTTATGACCACAGAATCATCACGCAAAATTTGCCAAACCACAGGTATCAAATTTAAACTTTTTCCATATTACTTTGCTTTTGCGTGTGTGTGTGTGTCCCAATGTCCTCACCTTTCAGGTGTTCTTCGCTACATATATTGGCATTTCCTCTATAACGGGCAATTGCATATTGTATGCGACGTAGCCGAGCCTATCCTCGGTTCCCTGCGCCGCCAAACGTCGAACGCCTACTACCTGCGCAAAAGCTGTGAGCCTTGTCAAGTACTACGTTAGGTGGAATCCTTTTATTAATTTAAATAATAATCCATGTAAATAATGATTATTCAAAGATTTAATTTTTGAATTTAATTTCGTGGATGAGAAATTGTTTTTGAGGAAAATTACGTGTGAGAGAAAGGTTCCATCAAAGATCGGTATTTCCGTCGCTCAACAACCTGATAGTAGTTTACAACGAGGCCAGTAATCATCAATCAGATGGTCTACATTCAATCCCCTTAATTTATCGACATTAATTATCGTTGTCACAATTATTCTATTTCGGTGAAAGTCGGCACATATTCGCCGTCTACTAATAATAACAAAATTGCAAGAAAAACTTGCCGGGAGTAAAAAATTGAAAGAAAAGAGAGAGAATAACCACGTTTTTTAAGATAAAATTTTCACGATATCAAAGTTTAAAAATATAAACCGTCAACAAATTGAAATGTGGCATAGAGAGATTCGAACTTGGGCAGGGAGAAAAGAACTACGTTTAACAGCTCAATTATTATTTTTGATTAAGGTATCTCGGTTAATACAAATTCGAGTTAATCTGCATTTAATTATTTCGTTTTATCACCTCAGAAATAGGAATACGACGTCGAAGCCATCATTTAAAGCCGTCGTTCATCAACCTGAGCGCCGCTTTTTTGACGGCGGTCATGTTCTGGACGGTGTCGTTGCGGATCTTGGCTTCGACGAGGCTGAATGGCACCCACGTGTTCTTAGGCTTGACGGTGACTGACCAGGTGATGAGCGTTGACTCCTCGGGACCTTCTTCTTCTCCGGCGGGCGACTGGTGGATGCACCACTTCCCTTGGTACACCTCGAAGTCGCCGTTGACTTTCTGGAAATGGAGCTCCCTCTTCTTCCCGCCGTCGGCCGCCGTCTCCAGCTCTTTCTCGTCGAAGTCGCGCACCATTTTCATGCTCATCTTCATCCCCATGGGCAACGTTTTCTGCACCACCTGTGCAATTCTCAATTTATGAAATTATTTTTAAAAATGATATAATAAATAGTTCATCAGACGAAGTTTACTTTATCTTGTTTCTGTTGAATGAAATTAATATATTTTTTTCAATGAGCGTAATAAAAATTAGGAAAAAGTATATGTTGGTTCATGTAATTTGCTGAATAGACTGATCAATGTGGAAACCATTTCAAATATTTTTGCAAAATATTTTCTCTTTAAATTCAAGAATTCTATTTGTACAAGTAAGTTTTGAATTTTGGAATTTTATTTGAGGAGTAACAAATTTTACATATAAAAAATGTTTTGAGTGTTCAAGTCAACGGGTGAAATTTATTTTATAGTAGTTAACAAATACTTAGATTAATTGATCATAATTTTGTTAAATATTTTATAGTTCAAATTGGAATCAGTATATATAATACGAGCTGATATACTTTTTTTAGAAAAAATAAAATTTTACCTATGGAAAAAGCTAGGTGATATAAAAAAAATTCATTGTTTTTGTGGAATAAGAAATATTCAATTGAAAAAAGATGAAAGTGGATATTTGAAGTACCTCGGAAACACGGGCACCGTTTTGCCGCCTCTCGACCACCTCGCAAGCCACCATGTCGGGGACGAGATCGGCAAACTTCTCGTAACTAGTGAGAACTGCCCACACGGCGTCCAAGCTGGCTTTTGTCCTAATCTGGCTTCGAACCATCCTCAAGTTATTCCCTACCTTCTCTATCTCCAACGTCGCCTCGCTTCCGGCGACGCCACCTGCAACCACACAATCCTCCGCCGAGGTTCCGTCAGACATTTTTTTTTAACGACGGACTTCACGTTACGCCGTTTTGGTAATTTATCGTCGTTTTTTAAGCTCTGATCGTATCGACTGTTTTATTACGAACGGTACTACCAAGAGTTCGATCATAAGTTACGTGTCATAAATTCCGTCGGTTCTCTAACTACAACGGATGAATCCTAGAAACAAACTTGTGAGTTTTTATCCATTAAAGAAATATCGATTTTGAATCGAAGATATATTTTTA
The DNA here is from genome assembly GCA_012979155.1 of Hypericum perforatum. Taxonomy (NCBI): domain Eukaryota; kingdom Viridiplantae; phylum Streptophyta; class Magnoliopsida; order Malpighiales; family Hypericaceae; genus Hypericum; species Hypericum perforatum. Next base: position 13,561 of record SOPF01024674.1, on the reverse strand, counting down.
AGGATGAATGATTGTGGATGATAACATTATAAATTAAGAATATGTGACTTCAAATATTGACACCATTAATATGAATTTATTTTACTTAAAAATATGAATAAATGTCAATATAAAAAAATCTGCCTAAACTTTTTTGTCTAATTCAAGATTTTTTTTTTCAAAGAAATCCTTCCTACCTTGCTCTATCAATAATATTTGAACTATTAAATTAATAAAAATCGTGAAAGAGAAAATACTGTATGAGATCTACCATAAAATTGCCACTAAATAAAATATAAAATGTCATGTTTAAGAAAAACTGGTCGTTATTAGTATAGAATTTAAGAACAAAATTTGTTGACCCATTGGGTCAAAGAAGGTTATAGTCTCTTCTGAGAAAGATGGGTTTTTGAAGATTATAGTCCCTTCTTCTCCTCGCCTCATTTTCTCCCTTCCACTCTCAGTAAGAAATTAAAAAAAAAAGTACAGAAAAAAAAACGACCATCTCTTGTTTATGTTGCTGTTTCAAATTATTAACACGCTTATTAAAGAACGGAAATTTAGCATTGTTTTAAAAAACATGGTTCGACCGTGAATCGGACTCATGGATGGTCCATTTTTGGTCAATAAATCGCTCTTTGGCGAACCATCCTATTTCTGATTGGACTGCCATGTTCCCGGTCGGACTCGGGACTGTTCACCAGGAAAATTTTAAAAAATTAATAATTTTATCTCTAATTTGAGATTATCCATTTGTATAAATACTTTATTTAGTGTATTTTATAAAAATTAATATATTATTATGTTATTATTAGTTTATTACATAAATTATTTACCTATATACATATATAAAATTCAAAATATTGCAAAAAAATAAAAGAAAAAAAATCTGGCTGACCCGAAGGTCGGACCAATTCCGGGTCGACCTCCGGGTCGTTTTTAAAAACAATGAAATTTAGAGGCAAAGCACTGGGCTTCAGAATAGTGAGTGTACCTTGGGCTTTGGACATGGTGGCTAACCAATGAAGCGTTGGTGGGTTGCTTTTGGTTTTGGGGTTCTCTTTATAAAATTATATATATAATGTTTTTTTTATTCTTAGTTTCTGTTAGGAGCTTTCATGTGGGTTGGTATTTATAAGGATTGTTAGGAATTGGGTAATTAAGAGTTTATGTTAGAACCTAGAGAATTATGCGCTCTTAGGTTAGGAATTCGATGATTTTCATAGTTTAGGTACTTTGTGATTTTAGCACTTACCAAACACTAAATACTAGTTCATCTGTGAGAACAACGATGTGAACGGTACGGATTGTCTAGGTGTACTTCTGGAAATGTGCTAGTGTACCGGATTATTTGGATGCCTCGAGTTTTTGGGGACTCGAGAGTAGATACATTCATTGTAATTGTTGTGGTGGTGTAGCTTCATTAAGAAAAATGAATGATTCTTCTCGTTTTAGGTTCAACCACAGCTGCGCGAGTAGCGGTGTGGGCTATGGGGTGTGAAGCGAGTAACTGATCGCTAGTGAAGAGTTTCGATCGATTGCTTGCTTCACAACCTTTGTTTTTCTTTTGGGGACCTGCACGTAGAAATGTCATGGGCCTATTTGGAGACGTTGTCCCTAAGATCCGCGAACTCTCATGCTTTGTGTACAGCTCAGTTACTATGAACAGAGCTGGACTTTATTCAACTTCAATGATTATACACTGACATAAGCCAAAAGTCTGCTGGAGATCATTGAGACGTGTACATTCTCGATATCTATTACAGGTTTTGTGATTTTCTTTACTCTTGCAATGAGTTTGCTGTCCCTTGAATATTAGGTCAGGCTACATGCAGGTATACTGAAACTATAAAGATGGTCTTAAGCAAGGACCACAGTTTCCACTGCTGTTGATTGGATGACTTGTTCAAGCTGCTCTCCCTCTCCTTCCCATATCTCAGGTATTGCTTCTTTGATGTTGTGTATGCTACTTAATGCGTGGTCCGCACCAGGCACCAGCACCGAGCTCCCGACCTGCCATGAACGTTCCGTGTCTTAAGTTAGAGATTTCATCAACACGATTACTCTGACAATAAAGAATTTGGTAAGCAATTATTTTGCTAAATTTTTAATCAAAGCCATGCGTTCCGTCTGCAGTAACTAGTACTAGCTGAGTAAGAGAAAAGCTAGAACGTACAATAACAGTGTGAAGTCCAGCTTCTTTCCCGCTTGCAATGTTCCGGGTGCTATCATCAAAGAAGATCTGGAAGAGGGGACGGAGCAACACAAAGGTCAAGATATCCACTTGTAGTAAAGTTAGACGCAATAAGATTCAGAGATAACGAATTCACGATATGCTTACAGTCTTCCTTGGGTCAACATCTGCAATCCTGATTGCTGCTTCCATGGCCTGCACCAAGGGTTTACAGAGAATTCTCGGCTTCGAAGTCAGACTCTCCATCTCATCGAGACTATCTATCTCGGTTTCACCGCTGGCAGGAGGGTTAAGGACTTCAAAGCAGATAACTCCTTCGAAGCAATCTTCCAACCCCATCCTGCCGAGGACTTCAGCAGCATGCGCCTTATCAGCATTGGTGAATATCTGTAAGCACCGAAAATCTTGTCACAATTCTTCTGGGGTTCAATTTAGCTCAAAGGTTATTATCCTTTGCACTAATGACATACTATTTTACGCTGTGGCATTGACAGAAGAAGGTTCCTCAAGACAGGATCCGGCTTCAGGTTGTCATAAGGCAATCTCCCGTGCACGTACGCATGGAACTCGTCGTCATCGAATTCATAGCCAAGGGCCTGTTATTTTGACAAAGAAAGCACATGTAAGTTCCCTGTCAGATAGTCTTCTGCCTAAGAATAAGGGAAAGCAAAGCAAGTTTTGTACCTTTAGACCGGCCATTGTTGTTCCATATTCCCTGTATAATTCTAAGCACATACTTGGCACTTGGCTTTCGTCGATATGCAAGTGATTCAGCATATACTCTGATAACAAGTAGGTAGGTACTTGTTTGATGTTAGATTAGATGCCTTAGAACAGCTCGAGTATAACATGAACTATAGGTACCTTGTGTTATTCAAAAATCTCGATAATATGTATCCGAGTTGTGGATTTACCTTCGATGTTGTGTCGACAAGCCAAGTTGAGGCCTAAACTTAGGGGGTACAAAGTGTCATCCATATCTGAGGACCATGTATAAAAAAGAATTAAAACGTCGAATCTATTCTATTTAGTAGTGACAAGAGAATACTTTCAGATAGGAACTTCAGTTCCTTCTAGTCTAAATGTTCCTATTTTGAAATGGAATTATGGAAGTTTTACTTTTTTATATGGTGATTCTTTCGATAATGTCTCTTTGGTACTTGATTTCCAAGTGGTAAATTAAATCATATATCTAGATTAGTAATATTTGGACATCTTCAGTTGCTTCCATATACAATAAGCTAGAGAACTTACCAAACAGCAAGCACTCGTACTTGGGTTCCGCGGTCTTCCCTGAAGCATCCATCTTGTAGAAATTGCCTGCGAAGCAGCCTAAGAATGTTACCAAACACCATAACATTTGAAGAAGCCGAAAATAACATTTATATATAACTACAACAGCAAACACAATATTAATTTGATAAATACCATGTTAAAATTCTATATCTAATTCAAGTCGTTAAAACATCTAGATTTTTAGCTTTTAAATAAATCTGCAATACTTAGCAATTAAATATACGGTAAGATAACTATGCAAGGGTGGAGAGGGAAAATGGACCTAAAGAACCCATGAAAGGAAGTGCAACAGAAGACCAAAGGCTAAATGGGCAAGCAACCAATTAATTGCACAGTCAAAGTTTTTGTGTATCCATTTTCAAAAGAAATGGGAGCATATTTATTAGCGGATTTTTCACAAAGGTTAGTGACGTAAGCAATGCAAAGACTTTAATAACAACCACACAAATCATACATATAATTAAAATACTCGCCACGTTTAAAGTTGTTAGGAGTGGTTTTAGGTGACTAAGAAGAATTAAATAAGCATATGGTGGAGGCAAGATGCACCTTTGTATAGTGTAGGATTGAATACAACGGTTCTGTTAATGTATCTCGCAATCAATAGAACTGCTCGATGGTCATATTTATATTAGGAAGATGAGATGAGATTGTGGCCCCGTGGAGACCATTTTTTTAGGAAGGCTTGAGGTGGCATCCATCAAGGTGGCAGGTAAACTTTTTTTAGAGCATATATTTTTGTCTCCCTTTTTCGTGTCAAGTAAACTACAACAAATTATGTTTTTATATATAATTTTTGACTAATTCAGATTTTAACCGATTAAAATATATAAATAATGACAAAAAAATTAATAAAAATTAATATTGTTACATTCTCATGTATCCGAACTTTAAATCTATTGGTTACGTAGATTAAGTTTATAAAAAATTGTGTGTTTCTTGATATGGGTCATTTTCAATTGATATGCTAGTGTTTGGGCAACTTGCCACCCACTTTTATTCCTGGTATGGAACCGATTATATTCGCAGGAATTGATTCAGTTGGTAAATGACATTACCCATTTTCCAACTAGACAAAAAATTATTTCTGGTAAGACTTTTTAGCCAAAAAGATTTGGTTCAAAATTTTCTTGACCGAATCTTATCCCATCAGATAGTTAGGTGTTAATAATATTTTATTTATTTATTAGAATCTTTATATCCTACCAAACATTTAGTGCGATGAATTTGTGAATTTTCAATACTTATACATTAGTTCATTCCATATGTTTTCATCGATGTGGGATAACTCTGAACACGTCCCATAAAACGAGATTTATTATGTCAAATATTGCACTGATTTTGACTTCATTAAAGTACGAACGGGGTTATGTAAGCTTAATAATAGACATGAAATCAATTCATCTGATACCATGTTAAAATCTTTATATTCAACCCAAAATTTTAAAACGATAAGTTAGAGAATGTTTAATACTTATAAATTATAGTATATCTTACGTATTTTAACCGATATAGAACAACTCTTAATTTTATCAATATAGTGTGATAATTTTTTATAATTATGATGGATATAAAATAGTACGCTATCCGGAATATTTTTGTTCAGGGGAACTAAATTTAACGAGAAGAAGAACTTTAAGCGGATAGATGATGCATGAGGATGGGAAACGATAAGAGATATTCTAAAGTAAAGGCATCCATCACTCACGACTAGATCAATTGGTGCAATTTAGGAATTCCATGACGCAAAAGTTAGGTTATATATTAGCAGCGAAGCTCTTCAGAGAAAAAGAGATACAATCCTAAAATGAGCATGCAATAAAAGAATTGAAGGTTTGATAACTGTGCGAGATTGAGCAAAAATAATACGCTATAATTTAGATGGAAGCGAAATTGGATGTCAATGACGAAATATTCGATTAGCCAAGTGCATTGGACGCATATAACATATTCTCGTCGCTTGGAATAAATAATATTATAATGTTGTTGCGATTCAACGTGTGATTGTGTATCCGGTTGTTCCATTAAATTCGTTTGGATTATTTGGAGGTCGTGTTCGATGGATTCGGATTCTGGTTTGCGATTGGCCTTTCCTTTATTGCTTTCAAATTGTGTATCATACATCTCAACAGTGTAAATGACGACGTCCCTATTTTGTTAGAAATAAAATTGATAGTATAATGTCGGAACGGGGTAGCTTCTAGTCACCTTCTCCGATACTTGTAGCGGAGACCGAGTAGAACAATAATTGGACTTTGGATATTAAAGATTTTAAATACAAAGAACAATAACCAACATTTTTTTTATTATTTGGATGTTTTAGCTGATATTGTTCTGCTCCTCAACGACATCCTTGTGATTCAATGAATTAATGGCGATAACTGCCCACCCTTCCAACCAGGGGCGGAGGGAGGTTTAATTAAGTAGGGCAATTCTTATTACTTAATTTTTTTATAATTAGATATTTTTTATTGAATATTCCTAATAAAATTATACATTGATTTTATTAAAAAATTAATCAATTTATAAATTATTACCAAATCTTAAAAACATTAAAAATTGACCTTACTCCCCACATTTTTTCTAACTCTCTCCACCAAAAACTTAACATATTTTTTAACAACTTGTTACATAAGATGACAATAAATTTAAAATTTAATCAATTTATAAATTAAATTTAAATTTTAAAAATGTAAGAAGTAACCTCACTTCTCAAATTTTTTTTAACTCCGTCCACCAACAACTTAACATACTTTTAAGAGTTTGTTATATAAGATGACAAAGAATTTTATATTATTTTTTAAAAATATGTGGGTAACAACTATCTAATCTCCTCGAAAATAAAAAAAATAAATTCAAAAAGAACAAAGCCCATTAGTGTATAGAGACTAGAGTAAAGTTTTTTTTAATATTACTTAACTACATACTTTCCAATATAAAACAATACATGGTCCTTTAGCTTGAATCAAAGGACGGAACAGATAACATATAAACTATATTATCGAGCCAATGAGATATTGGCACCGTGTGTAACTTTTTTTTTTTGGTAAGTAGAGTTTTATTTAAAAAAACACACAAATGAGTAAAATAATTACAAGAGTTCAACCCTAAGTTCGGTTTTAAAGTCAAACCAAGGAGAACGTCAACAAAGAAAAGAGGAAAAGGGCAACATGAACAAAATGCAGCATAAACCAAAATTTGAGGAGGAGTTGTAGAAGATCAACGATAAGAATAGTTATAGGTCTTGACGCTCCAAGTTGGAATTAGGAATAGGCAACGTGTGTAAAGTTGCTCATAAAATACATGAGTCCAGTCTGTGAAATGTTGACAGAATATAATGACATTGAGATGATGTTGAAGTATATAAGTCGAAAAATTAAATTAAGTTTGGTTCATACTGTGTGATTTAATATAACTCTGGTGGGTTCCATGTGGGGGGATTAAAGTTTGTTCAGTAGACCTCACAAAGCAAGAGGAATCAACTTTTTTTTATGATAGGTAAATGTGTATTATACTAAAAGAAAGATAAATGTGTGTTATATATAAGAAAGACAAATGTGTATGATTGGGATAACTTATTTTTTATTTCTTTTTTCTTGTGATCTTGAAAATTTTGAAGGATATGATTTTTTGAACAATATAGTCCACAATTGTTATTTGTTCCCTTTTACAGTACTCGGTCATGTATATTACATAACAATTATATAGTCACTCTAAATAATTTTAACATGATAAAATTCTGAATATATCACAATTTTTTTCCTTTTTCTTTCTCCCTCTTTTTTCATCTCGGTTTTTATTAGCAAACAGGTACATACTCTGTTAAGATCGCCGCAGCCCAGAGCCCAAAGGAAAGCGGGCTCAGTATTTGGCTCGATAGGGCACGAAGAGAAGTGGGTTTGTAGACTACGAAAAATGGGCCATTCTTTAATTTTATCCACGGGTTTTTCCATTAGAGATTGGGCCTACAAATCTCCCGCCTAATTTTCCTCCAAAAGATTGACTACCATCAAGGGTGTTAACTAGGCCAGTTTTCACATCAATAACTGATTAATGTCATTGTATTGTCCAGTGTGTAAAGAAAAACTCAGAATTTCCGTCAGATTTTAGAAAATCCCATAAATTTAGACAAGATTTAAGTAGGGCTTTCAAAATTATCTGAAATCCTAATAAAAAATTGGGAAAATTACACTTAACCTACATGTGGTTTCATGTTTTTCGCCTTCAGGACGTGTGGTTTTAAATTATTTTCTTAGTCCCTGTAGTTTAAATTTTTTTACAGTATACGGTTCTTACCCGAATGACTGAGTTAATTTGTCCTGTTGGCGTGCCACCTAGGTGCTGACTGGATAGACAATTTATCAATTTAGTCACTAAAAATTGAATTTTATTTCTTCTTCCCAGCCCCCATTCTCTCCCCTCTCCCTCTTCATCCTCTCTTTAAACCCTAGAAACCGAAAAAGAAAAGGGGCAAAATCGAAAAATGGGGCCACCCTCCTCGCCGGTGGTAACCACCACGCACCCCTCTACAACCACGATCGCCGCCATATGAGGCCGTTCCTCCACCTCATGGGAGTCGGTACACTCGATGAGGACTTCTTCTCCAGAGACGACGACCCGCGGAACACAAGGAGGATGGGAAGGATGTTGACCAGGTCGTTGACCTGTAGTTCTTCTTCTTCCCACGCTCTCCGCGACGTCAGCCACCTGCCACCTCTATGACGTGGCTACGGAGGGAGTTTGAGCTATCCCGGGTGATGAAGATGGGTGCTCTGGGCTTGTTCTTGGAGCCAAGAGGACAGCCATGTGGTCTCCTGTTGCTAACCTCCACGGTGCCTTCCCTGGGCTCATCGCCGCCGCCGATTTCACCTTCCTCGTCGTCTTTTACTCCTCCGCTCTTCGCTGAGCCATTCTGGTCTCTGGAGTCGTGGGTGGAGAGGTCGTGGCCACCTCGATATGTCTTGGTCAGAGAATATGAGTTGTTCGGGTCAAGCGCCGGTATGAATGCGAGAGATAATTAATATAAAATTCATTTAAATAAAACTGGAACGGTTGAGGTTGGACTCTCAATTTATTAAGGAGGGAAAAACTGGCAAGTAAGAGAGGGAGAGCGTGGGAAGATGGTGATTTTAAAACGGCCAAGGAAGATGGTGGTCTCGAGCGTGGGAAGAGGGAGGAGAGAGAGAGGGGATGGGAAGAAGAAATAAAATTCAAATTTTAGTGACTAAATTGATAAATTGTCTATCCAGTCAGCACCTAGGTGGCACGCCAACAGGACAAATTAACCCAGTCATTCGGATAAGGACTGTATACTGTAAAAAATTTTAAACTACAGGAACTAAAAAAAAAATTTAAAACCACACGTCCTAAAGGCGAAAAACGTGAAACCACAGGTAGGTTAAGTGTATTTTTCTCTAAAAATTTTCTTGGTTCAAACATATAACTGTAATGACTAATCAATTTTCTTGAAACACCACAGAATTATACCTATTTTTTCAGAAATACTTCATCACAAATCGTGCCGAGCTCTCAAAATCACCACGACGTGCGTAGAAATGAATAGGCTAAAAAGTGCATGTCTACACGAAATCCTTAGAATATTGTAAAAAAAAGTGCAGTCACTCAAGTGGTAGTACTAAATATTGTAAAAAAAAGGTCTGCGAGATCCGGCATACAGGATAATTTGAGTTAATCTTAGGACTTAGGTGGTTTGACATCAACAGTTTTGACTTTTTATAACTTTTAAATATATATTTCTATTGGACCTTGAACCTAGTTTGCACCTATTATTAGACGAAAATGAGCTGGAGTCCATTAGAAAAAAAAAATTCAATATGGTAAATCATATAATGCACACGTAATAGGCTATATGGCAGTTATTGGGAAATTTTGTCACGTGGCAAAGTTCTTGATTAGTTTTGTTGTGTGATGCACGCGTGATATGCCACGTGGTGTCACATGGATGACACGTAGTGCACATATGACAATTGGACCTCCTTATATGTCACGTGGTATCATATAGGTGACACGTTGTGTACATATGACAATTGTACTCCCTATAAAAGGGAAGATAAGTTGGCAACCAAAATGTGATTTTTGTATCTTTATCCACACAAAAAGGATGAATTTTGTATTAGTCTTTGAGGATCTCAAATTTTAGGAAACAAAGTCATTTGTAAAAGTAGTTCACATATTTAGTACGTTCGTGATCTTGAACTGACTGATGACACAACAATCATGCAAAAACAACTTACACCACATAAGTTTTATTATTTATTAATAATTAACACATTATTATATGTTAATTACGTAAGATAACCTTCAATTTTAATAGATACTCTTACCAAAATATCTTATTTGATAATGTCAATCGCATACAATCAATATTCCAAAAAAAATACGGTGAATATGGTCATATTGTAGAACTAAATATATACTTCCATATCATTAATAGTATATGATAGAAGTTAATGCGTTGCTTTGAATTCATATGTCATTTTACGTAATTTACGTTTTTAAAATTTTTTCCCTCCTGCAGATTTTTTAATTCAAAAAATAATCTTATAATTCCGTATCTTTCAAATTATTTAAAACAACTCATTTTTTTAAAAAAATAATGGTACACTCATATTATGGTCATATATAATATCTGTATAAACTAAATATGTTCCGCACCAACGGTAAATTTGTCTCTCCAGGAGTCGTTCACGTGGCTTTCATGTGTTAGTTACGCCCAGAAATTAGAAATTATATTTTAAGTTAAACTAAGGGGAACCAAAATGATGTTATTGTTCACAATAAAATATGAAAATGGTGTCCAAAAGTTTTTAAGTATGAAATTGGTAAATAGGAGTGTCTAATGTAGACACCAATTCAATAATTTAAAAAATTGATTATCCTTTCCAATTTTAAACTTTTTGTAAACAAAAAACCATTCCAGAAAAAAATTCACTAAAGGAGGGGAGTCAAAAGTAGTAGTATAGGACGGCTACTCATGGCCGATGTACCCTTCGCTCCAGGTTACAAGAAGAGACATTTGGACTCCCCACCGGCTGTGTAATCCCGCGTCTTAATCATTATTTACTTTTGTCATAGGATACCGAACCAATTAACTAATTGAGTTCCCCTTTAAAAATATTTGACTAATTAAATTTAAATCAAAAGAAATATGTATAACTCGATAAAGTATCATAGACAAATATTTAATATTATTGTATTTAAATTCAAAATATCTTAAATGAATGATAATATTTTTATTAATGATTATTAATCCATAATCAAGAAGCCAATTCAAGATGGGCGCGTCCACTAGCCGATAGATTAGATGTACGTATAAACTCCTAAATTAAACTATGAACTCTGAATCTAATCGTCTAATTAAGAGGTGCATCCACCAGCCGTTAATACAGTATTTTATTTTAGATTCTAGATGATTTCTACAAAATCATTGTTTACTAAAATATTAACTTAGTCATAATTATACATGAATCATTGGACAAATCTTACATTCTTGTTTTGGTAACAAAAATTTTTCTTACATTGTACCCAGCGGTTTACAATGTTCCCAAAATAACATTATTATAATAATAATAATTACTAGATACATGAAAATGACAATTGTTCCTTCTTCCAAAACCAAACCAAAACCCCGCGGCCTCGTGTCCCTCTGTTTCTCTCTTCTCCTCGTCCACATTACGACCCGACCTCCGGCGAGCGTCCAAGATGAGGACGGCGGCGTACATACTGACGGTGGCGGCGGCGGTTGTTGCATGCTGGTTCAGCGCCGTTGTGTGCGGGGTATCTAACACCAGTTCTGGTTATATAGATGAAATGGAAGCTCTAATGAGAAATGAGGCAATGCTCTCTGCTCTGGAGACGACGTCGTCTTCCTCCGGTGTAGCTTCTCTCATGGTGGACCTCACTCTTATCAATGGAGCTGATTCCAAGGGAGCCGGTACGTTGTTTCCTTTTTTTGTATTTATCTTCTCTCTCTTTTATTTTCGTGAATTTTTAGATGTCTAGTTGGTTGGATGCTTGCCATTTTCGTTTCATATAGCTGGTCTACATATGTTGAAGTGGTGGACTTGTCCGTACGTGTTAATGTTTTGGATTCAGAGCGGGCTGTTCTCGTGGTCCGTGTCATGTACTTTTTTTTTGTGTAAATGCTGTACTTGGGTAATGTTTGGGAACTCCGACAGTGTGTCTGGACGGTTCACTGCCCGGTTACCACTTGGATCGCGGCTTCGGATCCGGAAAGCACAGTTGGCTTGTTGATCTGGAGGTAATATATGATACTTCCATAATTATGATCAATGTTGGTCTTTATGAATCTTGTAATCTGTGTTCACCAAGTGGAGCTGTGTTGGAGGGTGCAGGGAGGAGGGTGGTGCAATACAGTCAGTAGTTGTGTCTTCCGTAAGACTACTCGTCGGGGGTCATCCAAGTTCATGGAGAAGAAGTTGGCATTTACTGGGATCTTGAGCAACAACGCCAAAGAAAATCCTGGTTTCTCTCATACCCTTGATACTTCATTTATTTACTCTGGCTCTTAATTCTGATATCTGATCGTTGTTGCTTTGTTTGGTTCGTTGGTGTTAGATTTCTACAATTGGAACAGAGTGAGGGTTCGTTACTGTGATGGGGCATCTTTTGCCGGGGAGGGCTTCGACCAGGTCAGAGTCAGTCACATTCATAACTCCAAGCTATTAATTTGCTTCAGATAAAGATTTTTGGTGGTTGATTGGTTTAAAGTTCTTGTGTTTCAGGCTGCACAACTTTACTTTCGAGGGCAGCGTATCTGGTCTGTTGCTATGGAAGCTTTGATGGCGGTGGGAATGAAAAAAGCCACCCAGGTAAGCTTTGCCTTGCTTCCATTTGCTCATTAACTTTTCGGAATCCGCTTATCCTTTATAAAATGCATGTCAGGCTCTTCTCTCTGGATGCTCGGCTGGTGGCTTAGCCTCCATTATCCACTGTGATGAGTTCAGGGACTTGTTTCCTCGATCAACTAAGGTGAAATGCTTAGCCGATGCTGGGATGTTTATGGATGCGTAAGAATCAGTCTGCATTTTCTCGTCCTTTAATCAAATCGATGGTTGCTTGCTTAAGCGGTCCCAATTCCTTCATTAACGTAGTTACAACGCGTTGACAGGTTGGATGTGTCTGGTGGGCGTGCCCTGCGAGATATATACAGTGGTGTAGTTAGATTACAGGTACTTCATGCACTATTTGCTATCTTAAACAATAACAAAATGTTTTCTGGTTTTCACCTTTACCTTCTAAATACTTCTGCTACAATATGTTCCATTGGTTTATCTGTGTAAAATCTCCAGAATGTGAAAAAGAACCTACCAAGTACATGCGATGGACGGCTAGATCGAAATTTGGTAATTTTCTGTGCTTTTCAAAACTGAAAGTTCAACTATGTAATGTCTTACCAAAAGAGCTCCTTTCTCTGTGACAGTGCTTCTTTCCCCAGCATTTGGTCAACGGTATTCGGACCCCAATGTTTCTTCTTAATTCAGCATATGATATGTGGCAGGTAATGCGCTTGAAAATTTTCAACTCTTATGCAATAATGTCAATGATTTCGGTGATATTTGTAAAATTGCTTTGGTTGCTTTCAACTGCTATGATTTCGCAGCTGCAAAATAGTCTAACTCCACCATCAGCCGATCCCCGTGGCGATTGGAGTAAATGCAGAAAGAATCATGCACTGTGTAATTCTTCGCAGATATCATTTTTGCAAGGTAGCTTAAATTCATTGTCGTTGCATTCATCTGTAGATTGCAGGATCTAATCAGACAAGCACTTATGTTTCCAATTCTCCTGTCGAATGTGGAACAGACTTCCGGAATCAGATGCTGGGATCCTTAAAAAAATTTGGGGCATCGGATCAAAATGGTCTCTTCATAAATTCTTGTTTTTCTCATTGTCAATCTGATAGACAGGAAATGTGGTTCGGTGCTGACTCACCCCTCATCGGGAAAAAGGTATACAAGTTGCTGCTCATTATTAACGGTTAGAGATGTTTCAAGTAGCAACCGTTGAGAAATCGTTTCTGAATTATACATATCTAACTTCCTTCTCGTG
>SOPF01024671.1:0-57611 GCA_012979155.1 Hypericum perforatum | reverse complement strand
AATCATGGGCGAGATATTCCTTTGGATGCAAGGAATATTGCTAATTCAGAAGTTAGCTTATTATTTAGTCAAGTTCCTATTTGATCAGGAAACTATATTCCATGCAAATATGACTTGTTTAGGAATAAGATACATGTCTTTAGACTTCCTAAAGCATGTTAGATTTCATTTCCTTTTTTGTTTAGTTCCAATCGGCCAGAATAAGCCTATTTGGGCACTTGTTACATTCGGCCAGATTTAGAGCTCCTTATTAGGAGTTAGTTTGTTTAGGAACTTGTTGAGACTTTGGAGCCTATATAAAGGCATCCTCTACTTAATAAAAGGGAGACATTATTCGGCATAAACCTTAGCATTCGGCTATGATGAGAGAATTGATATTCTTGTGTGTTCTTGCTTAGGCTTGCGAGTCGTCTTAGCTTAGAACGTTCTTTCACTTATCAAACGGTCTTTCCATCCCGTTTGTGGCGTGATAAGACATTAGGTCTAGGTTCATTGAGTTCTTGCTTAGAGTTAAGGTCAGATTATCCTTGGTTCTTGCGAGTTCTTGCTGAGTTGTGATCTAGTTCTACCCTAAAGTAGCATAGGTCTGTATTTGTGAATCTTTCCGCTGAGGTTCACATCATCCTCTAAGACATAGCCTCTTCCTTGAGCTAAGTCGGGTGTCATTTGGTGCGTGTGTACCGGAGAGGGCGGAGTTACATGGTAAAGGGTGGGCGCAATTTTTTGTTGTTTGTCATTAGGCATATTTTTTATTATGTTGTTTGTCATTAGATTTTTATTATGTTGTTCGTCTCTCCAAATTTTCTTACTTGATCCTGATTACTGGAACATGACTTGTGCTCTTGACATTGAAGATGGATCTGAATGCTCTATCTATCACCTCCTTGTAGATTAAAATAAATTTTAATATGTATTGTTCTAAGACCGTCTTCTTGATTTTTTCGGGATCTATTATCATTTTATCACCTGAAATGAGAAGGAAATAATGAGTTTTTTGTCATGTTAGTTGGGTATGTTATTTATGTGTGGGGTGTAAATGGAATTTATTCCTCTAAAGGAAAGTTTAAAGGAAAAGATTAAAGGAAAGTTTAATGTGTATTGTTCCAATACTGTCTTCTTGATTTTTGGGATATGTTATCATTTTATCACTTGAAATGAGAAAAAATGAGTTTTTTTTGTCATGCTACAAATTTTGCTGGCTATGTTATTTATATGTGGGGTGTAAATGGAATTTATTCATCTAACAACCAGAAGATATAAAAATATACTAGATATCACATAATATATGATACGACCATTTGGTTCTTTTTCGCATGCGTTAGTATGCTACTACAATGCAGAAGCTATGCTACTAAAAACAAAGTGTCCGAGACACACAATGACACATGCGAAATGGAAAGTTACTATTCTCTCTCTCTCTCTCTTACCCGAAGGCACCAATTATCCCTTGCCACCAAATTATTCTTTGGTCGTGTTGTTTATGTGATATTTAGTTAGTTTTTTAAAGTAGATATCTGGTTGCTTATGATCAATAATATAAACAATCACGTTCTGCTCAAGTGAAAGTACTAACAAGTGGCAACGAGTGATAAATTATGTTTTTTCCTTTTTCTCGAAGAATTAATAATATTATAATATTCATATTCAACTTAGAAACTTAAGTCAATAAATAATAAATTTTAAACATTTATAAAAATCAGACATTCACCTCATTTCAATATACTTTTGTCTTTATTTAGTTACCTTCCGGAGAAGATGGGATGTCCAAAGTACCGATACAATTCCCTCAAAAAAAAAAAGTACCGATACAAGTCTTTTTTGACAAATGCAAAAAAGATCAGCTCTTCTGCTCTTGTCAATATACTGAAGAGCTTCATTGTCCAGCACATGACCTTCTGGATAGGAGGTCATCCCGCGGATTCATCTCGGCCTGTATGGACCAGAGCTGATAGGCCCAACCAAGTCGCCGCTACCGAATTCATCTCGTCGCAGCCAACTAGGAACTCATGTATTTTCATTCCTGATTTCTATAATCTTATTTATGTTGGTGTCTATTAAAGCCAAAGGTGGTATGCGAAAATAAGTAGATAGCCAAAACTCACCCTCTCCAACCATGCTAACCTCGCAGCCAACTCTAACACTTTACCTTCCTTTACAGCTAACCACGATATTCCACCTTCTATTACCATCCATCTACCGGCGGATCCATAAGAAAGAACATCAAACTAACAGTACCTTGTAGTCTCAACAGTGTCATGTCTGGGCGCTGCGTCAGCGATGTACTTGCTCTCAGTTTTCAGCCCACACCCTTGCCCTTGTTATAGGACCACGCCCTGAGCACTATGTCAGCTTTTTTTCAGCTCTATTTTTTTTAAAATCAGCTAGCTAAACTCAAATATTATTTTGAATAACTTGGAAAACGCTAAATTTAATTTCGAACCAAAATTACATAAATGGTAAATTTTATTTAGAAAGCAAATTACATGAAACGTTTATTTCTTATAAAGTTTCGACATTAAAAAACTCTTAATCACTTCCTCATCTAGAGATAGGTCTTTCCTCTAGAAATCAACTTCTAGAGAACAACCATATTTTCTTGGTGGATTTTGGCCTTAGCACTTAGTTCTTTGGCCATAGCGGTTATCGTCATTCAGCTACATGGCATCTAGGACATTTGGTGCCACCGCTTTGGCTTTTGACCATTCAATTAGTAGTGCATCAAGCTCTATAGAGAATGCATCATCGCTTGAAATGAGTTTCTCCTTTCTTTTAGCACTTATCTTTTTTCTTGTTTGCATATCGGCCGCTTAGATGCTTCATTGTCGATCCTATGCTAATTAGAGTAGGTTGGTCATCGGGAATTGAGTAATCTTCCTCTTTGATGGTTCATGTCTTCTTCGTACTTCCATCGCTCTCTATATTATTTAACTGCATTAGAGATGTGAAGGTGAAAGATTGAGTGTCTTGCATTCCAAGATTCCATTTTAGATGTTTGCGCATGACTCCCGTAAAACACTTGCAAATCAACAAACTTTTTCTTATGGGTGTTGAGATATATTGCATGTGCCTCCACCAATATATCAAACTCGACTTGTCTGTTTTGCTTTTGGTAGCACGCATGGGAGTAAGCCTCAATCCATCCTCCACAAGCCTGAGATAGGCATTTATAGCGACTCTTCAAATACTCTGGGTTTCTTGGGCTGAGCTCGGCGGGATTTTCCTTGCAACTTTAGTTGTACGCTTGTTTAATGCATTCCCAATCCTTGCTCCTTCTGGTTGTTGCTGACGATGGCATCCTCACTATTCTGTATATAAGAAGACATTAAAACAATGTCTTCTTTTAGACTCCACATTTTAGTAGTTGCTCTATCACCTTTTTTCATTGGTGACAGATATGTTTATGGGTTTTGGGCTGGGTTTGACTATAGTTTGGATGGGTTTGACTATAGTTTGGGGAGTAATTTGGTGGATATTGTGGGTTCTAAAAAAATAAAAAGTATCCTGATGTGTATGGTAGATTTTGGGGATAATTTCTCAAGAATTTTTGGTAAATCGGACAAAGTTGAGGGTAGTTTTATTGGTGTTGAGGGTAGTTTGGTGGGTTTGGTCTAGAGTTTGGTGGGTTTGGATTATTGTTTAGCCAGGTTTGATGATCGGCTTGACGTGTAATTGGTGAGTCTTGTGTTAACTCTGGAATTTGGCTTAGGTTTTGACTAAGCTGAGAGTAAACAGTAGCATTAGAATCTTAAAAAAAATTTATTTGGACTAAATGATCTAAGATGATTAGTCCAATCAAAATCCTTACTAAACTCATTGAGATCCATATCTAATTAGTAAGATAAAAAGAATATTAGAACCTAATTAGAATGATAAGAGGAGAGGAGTTAGTATAAAAAATAATGAAGAGGTTGGTGTTAGTTTATAGATTTTTCAAACAATTCTGGATCACACAAAGTTTTACACGATTATGGACCGCACAACCTTTTCTTAACCCAAAAATTTGTAAAAAATTTTCCAAAATGTAATAAAAAAAATTCGAACAGAAAGGGGGAAAATAGTAAATATAATTTTTACAATTTTTTCCTTTTTTTCGATTTTATTTGAATTTTTAATTTTTTTTAAAAAAATTTGAGTAGGCATGACAGGGCTGATCTGGCCGACATGGCTCAATCAGCTTAGGTCGCATCGACTAGGTCGCCAAGCTGGGAGAGAGACTAGGGGCGCCTAACTGATATGCGAGGGTGTCTTGCATATCAGCGGGGCGCAATGGCTCGCCCAATAACAAGCTGTCACATGGTGTCACATGGTGGAGAGGGCGCAACTCCCCACTGTGAGTAGTCTCAAAAACTCTAGTAGGTGTTATTTTGGCATAAATAATCTATCTTTGAAAAAAAATTAGATCACCATAAGAAAATCCCCAAGAGAAACCACACTGATCAATACGAAAAGCATTTGAAAACATACAATTCAGTCTAATCTTACCAAACCTCCTTTTACACTTTTTCGTTTCAATTAAAAAATAATTGAACGGGAGAATTGCATTTCATAGCCCTTTAAGACCTTTTTACACGGTTTGTCTGCGTAATTGTTTTGTAAAATACTTTTTAAATTTTTTTATCAAAATTATTTTTTTGTTAAATTTTTAATTTAATTTATTATTTTGTACTATTTATTTGAACAATTTTTTTATTTTTTATATGTATATCCAATAATTCTATTTATGTGATTTTGATAAGTTGAAAAATTTATGTGGCTAAGAATTATTTCAAAATTCTACAAATAGAGTTCATTCTCATTTCATTTTTCTTCATCTCTCCTCTCCTCTCATCTTTCTATAATCATCTATATTATATTTTCTAAATATTTATCCTCGTCAAGAGTTTGATTAGACGATGATTAGATTCTAATCATGAATTTGATCCACAAGTTTATTGACAATTTAACCAAAATCTTTTTGCAATACAAGATTTCTTTCTATTCTACAAAAATTATGTTAGAATGTCAAAAAACTTAGGAACATATCTAAAGTGGTCATCCAAAAAGGATTAGATGAAAGGGAGAAAAATATGACATATGGGCAAAGAGGAGGGAAAAATGAGATTAGAATTGGTAGAGAAGAAAAGAATTGGTGGAAGAGCAAGAACGATATTAAGAAAATAAGAAAATATGGAAAGAAAAAAATGAATGATAAAGACTACATACCAGATAAAATTAAGCTAGTATAAAAGCTATGAAACTAAGATAAATGCTTGGTGTTTGGTTTGTGGGCCCACTTCATTCATGTTTAGGTTGTTATTATATAGAAAAACTAGCTCCAACCATATATGAATATCCTAGGCCGTTTTTCAATATCAAAACCTAACATAGTGTTCCCTATAAAGGAAAATATGAGCTTTTGAATCTTTTATCCCAACTCTATGCCAAGTTTGAAAATGTGCAAAATGATAAGGTTGTAGATTTAGGTCTTATCTTTGTGTAGCTTTATAATCATGTCAATTGGATTTTTAATAAGTTATGAATTTTTTACCAAAATAAATCTAGCAGATCCACAAATTAATTTTCTGATCCACTACTTCCAAAATTTACCAAATATTCAACGATACTTTATCCAAAATTTATTAAATACCTAACTACACTTAGTCCAGAATTTATTAACTTAAAAATTTTCAATTGAAAATCAAAATTTGATTGACGCAAAATAAAATTTTGATAAACTCAATTCAGTTCATTCTCAAAATTAATTTCAAAATAAAAAATAACGGGGAAGCAACAGGGACACTCTTGTGAGGTTTTCAAAGATGGGTTAATTTTCTTTAGGGGGGTTAAAATAGAAATCATTAACCAAAAAGGAGTTGTGAGAATTTTATTTCTCTGTCTGGGTTCGGTTTAAAAACAAGAAAAAAATAGCGGTTTTGGACCATCCAAAATCGCACATTTTTTGACATTTTTGTTCAAAACCCAGCAAAACTATGCGGCTTTGGGCATTAGCGAGCTCAAAAAAATGACTTGAATAAAATCCACAAATTTTCTTGTGTTGTACGGCTGGGCTCGGCTGAATCGGGTCAGACTGCAAAAGGAGAGGCTCGAAGAGGTCAAAAGTTTCTGTTTAACAAAAATTAAGTAGAAATAGTATCATCCCAGTTGGTTAAATGCGAAGTTCGGGGAAGAACGAAGAGGTCGAAAGTTTGATACCCTCCTCCACATGATTTTGCAATTTTTTTCAATCCCAAGTCAGCATTAAATGTAATTTTTAACAAACATTAACATATGACAAGAACAACACAGTTGGTTAAATGTGCGTTTCAGGGTCAGGTAAATCAGCAGGTTGGGAGGTTCGATACCCACCACATTTTGCAGTTTTTGCAAACCCACTGCATAGTGAAGTTATATTTAAATGTTTACAAGGACTGACAAAAAACAGTAGCCCGGGTGGTTAAATGCGCGAATGAAAGATCAGGGAGCCGAGCCGCCGTACAACACAAGAAAAGTGTGGATTTTATTCAGCCATTTTTTGAGCTGGTTTATGCCCAAAACTGCATAGTTTTGCGGGGTTTTGAACCGATTGAACCGAAAACGTGAAAAAATGTGCAGTTTTGGACCAAACGAAATTGCCATTTTTTTCTCGTTTTCAAACCAACCCCAGACAAGAAAATAAAATTTTGACAACCCCTTTTTGTTTAATAATTTCTATTTCAACTCCCTCCAGAAAATTGTCCTCAAAGAGGTGGATTTCCATAGCCTGATGGGACAAAAACCCCAATTGAGCATAGAAGAAAGCAGAGGAGGCACCATGTTGTGTCAGTCAGGCAATCATGAGATTATGCATATCAATAGATGCTTGAGAACTCATACAAGCAATTATATAGGAGTATTCACCGTTGGGACTGCTGGATCTATCCGCATGAACAGAATCACCGGCCACCGACGAGGAGATAAAATTAATGGCTTAGCTTGACAAGGAAGATAGTTCAACCAATCGAGAATAATGCGTGTACTTGATTATAAGCGTAGTTAAAATATAAAGTTTCGTGATTTTATTGACTGACTGTACAAATCAATACAAATTTTTTATAGTATATTTTGTATTCTCTCACAATATTATGAAAAACTTTTGAGAAGGCCATCTATTTGACGTTACATTCGTTCATGTATATTTAATATTAAAATTTTTTATCATGTGATGTACATTGATTTTTGAATAATACCAATCAAATTTTTTAATAATTTCATGCAGTATATATAGGGTATCAAACTTTTTTCACGTCGTGAATGAATTTAGAATACAAGATAATGATGTATCAAAGCACGAAATTATGTGATATTAAAACGTACTTTTGACAAAAATTGTTAGAGAATAACATATTTTGGAAAAAGTTAACATAAGTATCTTATGATTTCACGCTTTTATAATGAGATACTCTGTGAAATCATATTGGTAATTTGGTCCCTGTATTTTGCAAAATATATCTCAGGTAAATCAAGGATATTTGCCTGCTCTAAGTACTCGCCGCTGATATCTGACAAGGTCGCCGAATTCCTGACCCACGCCAGCCCTATCATCCAACCTCCTCCACTTCTCCACTTTTGCCGCCCCTTTTCTCTGTTTCTCCACTTTCGTCCATTCCAAAACCTGTGCTTCCTTCCTGACCTCCCTAAACTCGACCCTTTCTACTATCAAGGGAGTGAAATTTTAGATTCTACCCCTCGTTTAGGTGCACTAAGCAGGAGCATGGCATTCCCGAGTTTTGGGTGATAGGGCTGGGCTAGATCAGGGGTTTGGTGGCCTCGTCGAATATCAGCAGCCAGTACTTAGAGCGGGCAACTACTCTTTCTTACGAAATAGTACTACTATTCATGATTAATTACAAAAATAATATTCTAAAAAAATTTATTACAAAATTAGTGTCCACATAGAACACCCGAGAAATGTTTTCGTAACTTGGACCAAGACAAGGAAAAATTCTCCCTCACTACCATGTCATCGGAGAAATTTCTACGACCAAGACATGGAAAAAAATTCGTGAATGACTAAGTCACGAATTTTTTCCCGTGACTTAGTTTTTAATTAAAAAAAACTCAAGATGAGAGATTATGTGAAAATCTGTGAAGAGCAATATCTTGGTGTTCGAATGTCCGAATCGAGCAATATCTTGGCGGTTTAATAAATATTTGACCCTAAAATGTCTTATTTTTGGAAAAAATCAAGTTTGTAAGATCAAACAATATTTGCAAAAAATAATTTATTATAATTTAACTTATTTTTCAATGTGATTTTTTGGGTTATACTCCGAATCCACGAATATAATAGGGTTATGAAATTAATTCTTGATTAAATAATTTAGTATCTTTGTAAAATACTCATGAACTTAAGTTATCAAATTAGGGCATAGAAAATTGGTAAATTCGGATTTAGTTGAAATCTTGTATGCATAATTTTTGGAAAAACAATTTTGGAAAAAAATTCAAAAAATGTTACACAAAGTAGTTATGAAATTTTTTTCCTTGATTTGGTATTAGTGGATAATTTTTTCGTGATTTGGTACTGGTATCTTACATGGACATCAATTAAGTAATTAATTTTTTTGGACTATTTTCATAATTGATTATTAACAGTAAAAATATTTTAAAAGGAACCCTATTATTAACAGGAAGTAGTTATGTTTGGTTAAGATTCTTTATTGTTGTCGTGATTCATGTGTTTTCCGGTTCTAACCAATGGCGAGTCCGCAGCTTAGTTTTGAATTGTGATATGGCTAGGAGATATCTCTGGAAAATTTTACGATGATTCCTCAAGTTTATGTTTATGTTTATGATATAGGTTACATAAGGTTAAATTAATTATCTGAGTATTATTATTTTTATAATATTATTATTTTAATGTAATTTAATCATCGTAAAATTATTATTTAATGCTTATTATTTTGATTCTAGAAATTTGGATAGAAAATTTTGATTTGAATAAGTATAAAGTGTGGTCGAATGAGTAAATTTATGAGGGATGAGATAAGACAGATGGCAAAATAGCTACCGCATTTAGGCATATAAGAAATTTATGGAACAAAAATATGTGAAAATAGCAAGTGTCGAGACGGTTGAAGTGAGCTTGGAGGAAACGCCAAGAACTTTAAGAGCTCGCCAACCATTGGCGGAGAACGAAGGCAGAACCGGTCATCCTAAACCGGTTGAATTCTCTCCAACGTTGAACTTCGGATGCCAATTCGCTTCAAGGCCACCGCCGTCTCCATCCCCGCTAACCCTACACATCACATCACCCAGAGGTAGAGATGGAAATTTAGAATGAGGATGTGATGTAGAGTTAAGGATGTGCATTGTTTTATGGGATGGCAAGTTTTATATATATTACTCATCGCTTCTAAATTTTGCTGGATGGAATTGGATGATCGGTCGTCTAGTCAGGTTAATTAGCATACGCCAACGCTTAATGGCGTATGCCAACTTTCTCATTTCAGGGAGATATGGCATACGCCAACAAGGTATGGCGTTCGCCAAGTTCCAGCAGATTGCAAAAATAAGTAAGTCCGGATTGTCATCTCACAAGGACTGAGTTTCTAGGTCGACTCTTTGGCTAACTTACTTGTCTAGGATCAGATTATGAAGTTTGGTTGATCACACACTCGTTCTAAAGTCCAAATAACGAATCTAAAGATCACAAACTTTAATCAAACTAATGGTTTATCTAGTTTACTTACAAACTGATTTTAACAACTTAAATGACAAATGTGAGTTAAATACCATCAAAACCAATACAGTCATTTGATTCAGGAGGTTGGTTATGTATGTGATATGGTCCGAGTGTTCCAAAAGCGACCAATCTACACTTTCGCGCTAGATTGGTCTAAATTGATCCAAAACTAAGCTTAGAATGACAAGATGTTCTTTCGACCTCAAAAGCCATCTAAACTTAGCCAAGCACCAACTATGCATATCACTCAGTGGACAATTAGTTACTAAGGAGGATTTCTCTTCTATCAAAGCAATATCATCTAATTAACTTTTCCATTAAACCTATCTCCTTTCGGTCTACAGTTTTAACTAAGTTCTAAGGCTTGGTGATCAAGCAAGTCTAAGGATTGCATTAAGTTCGTTAATTAGAATATATTCCTACGCATTTTAACCCCTCTAAACTGTGGATACATGTTTGGTTTAAAGGCACCAAACTCACGGAATAAACTACTCACACATATTTATAATGAACAACATACTAATTGACAATATGAACATAAGCATTAAACAACAATGGAAAGAGTTAAGGAGAGAATGGCTTATTGATGTTCTTGCAGCCTCTTTCTACTTCCCCCTCACGTTCTTCGTGAGAGAATATTACACGGTGGTCTATCTCAGTCAATGGTCTCCTCTCCTCCTACTTAGGCAATAATACACACTTATTACATTTTTAACTTACCAAATAGTAAAAAGCAAAGTAAAGAGTTTTTAATTACAAAAGGCCAATTACTCTGCCAAGGTGTCTCCCACAAGTGTCTTCCATCATCATAAGAGGTTAAACCACGAATGCTTTGGCCCCCCATTTGTTTGCCATTAAAATGAGCAAGTGGATTGGCCAACTTCTGTCACTGTCCTATCTCTGGCATACGCCCGGTCCATTAGCGTACGCCAGGTGCATTAGTGTAAGCCAACTCTTCAATTTCCTTCAATTCTAGCGTACGCCAGTCTTCAATGGTGTGCACCAATGACTTGGTCATGTACTTCTCGCCTTCATCACCTCCCTTCTCGTTCGTGCCCTTGCACGTTCGCTCGATCGTCATCCACTTCTCCTCAAATTAGCTCATAAAAATAAGAAAATGCAATGAAAAATAATAAACACGAATAAAACACAATGAACGAGAAATAACACTAAGACAACTAAAAACCAACTAAAACAATCTAAAAACACTAAGAACCTATAACAAAATAAACACAAATAATGAGTATTTTAAGCACTCATCACACTCCCACACTTGAATCTTTGCTTGTCCCCAAGCTAAACTTAAATGCGGACACAAACAAAACAAAAATCACATAAAAACAAACAAACACATAACGAGGTAAAGACTTGGCATGACTAGCTCAACACTTAAATTCCCTCAAAAACATTAGATCACATCATAATAATATCCTAAACTAAGTTAGTTCATTAATTCAAAAACGCAAAGCACAATGAACTAATATCTACCTCAACACTTAATTATTTAAACAGGTGTTAACTCTATGTAGAAGACACTAGAAGGTTAACCTCTCAAGGATAGAAAAGTGTTTCACTCGTATAATATGTGGGGTCAACTTCCTATCACTCACATATAGGTCAATGTGTCTCAAAGCATCCTATGTCCTACTAAAAGTTGCAATGGTTGTTAATGATCGAGGGGACTTTTCATCGAATTGTAATAGGACTTAAGGTCAAGGTGAGGTAAAATATTTGGATGGTAGCTAAACCACCCAATCCTAGGACATGTAACAAATGCAACTAATCACTCGTCTATTCTAAATATCCTCACCAAAGATAACTAAGCATAGTCCCCATACACTCGAATGTCCCAAGACTTAGAAGCATGAGTTTTTCCTAGAAAGCATGTCTTATTCACTTTACTTTCTTTTTCACTTCTTTTTCTTTTTTTTTTCTCTTTTTTTATTTTTTATTTTTCTTTTTTTCTTTTCTTTTTACTGTACTTATTCACAAACTTCAAACAAACTGTACAAATTGAGTGTTCTAGGTAAAAACTCGACTTCTAGAATGGTCATATAACTAAAAAATCCCAACAATATAACCAAAATCAAGTCTAAGCTACCAACTAAACCTAATACAAATCATCCCCATATGTGCAAACCTATATGTCCTCGGGTCGGATAACCAAAGGTAGGGAATATGGTTGATATAAGGTTTAAAGTTGGCTTCTTCTTCTAAGATCAAGAAAAGGTAGGTTCAAAGGGTTAAAATAATGGATATATATAAAGGATTTTGGCTCTAAACCTCTAGGCTCAATGTCAACAAATGGCCCCATCATTTTACTAACTTCCATACAACCTAGATCACGATAAGTATTAGTAGGACATCTCAATCAACTAACTCTAGTATGCATCTCATGAAAAATATGGAGACTGGTGTCTCTTTCATCAGCTCAAATATTACCTCTAGTCTAGTCTTTATAGTGAAACCACTAGTCTAAACAACAGAGTGTGAGGTTTTTACCAATTTCAAGGCTTTGTGCTTGAATTAAATCTCTAACTAAGACTATGATAACATTCTAACACAAGCTGAATTTTTTTTGAGGGTGTCAAATTTTTGAAAAATTCATGCCAAGTCTAAACCTAAACAAAATAACCTAACATGCTAAACAATCTAAACCAATTAAACAACCTAAACATAAGGAAGATTCCTAGAAGGAACCCTCCCCTACACTTGAATGACACATTGTCCTCAAAGTGTCTAAAACGAACAAACAAACATACAAACTAACACATAAAACACAAACACACTCAGTCACACATAAAAATGAAAGAACAAAATTAAACAAACACAAAACATACTTCACAATTAAATCAAGAAAAAAAATAAAAGAACAAAGGAAAAAGGAGCTCCCTATCAATCTTCTTTGGGAGGAGGCGGTGGAGGCTTGAAACTACTGTCGAAGTTCTTGACCCAGGTGCGTAATCTCTACCTAATAGCTAGCTATGCATAATTCATACAAACTTCACAATTATGATACAAACACACAAAATAAAATAAAACTAACAAAAATATGATACAAACTATGCTAATTTTTTAGCTTTTATGTACGTTGCATTCCTGGAAAGCTTGAACACCAGACGTCCCATTCTCATGGGTCACAGATGCAACTTTGACTTTTGTAATTCACACAACTCACGAATGGCGTACCATGTAGAACTACCTTTCTTTACGGCCTTTACAACATTAAGCTTAATAAGGTCGCCCCATAGTAACACGGTATCTCATTTTGTGAGTTAGTGCTATTTTTTCTATAGACACCTTTGTGTTCATAGGAAAAAGGAACTCATCAATACAAATTGTTGAGCACAACAATCATATAGGAGTAAATTTTTATCCTCCATCAATCGCAAAAATGCAAACATGTGCCAATCAACCAAAGGGTCAATAGCACTCATATTTATCATAGGATTGAGAGATGTTTTAACCCACCCAAAGCTAATCAGTCCCAACTAAGAGTGGGTGGTTGTTCAATATTATGGCCGGGTGTTTTACCTTCACTTACCATATCCAAGATTAAAGGTTTAGTAAACCTTCTTAGATCTTGAAGTCAAGGTGGAATATTATGGCGGATGACACTAGACTCTTCCTTAGGTATGGCTTCTTCTTTCTAGTCTAAATCTTCAATATTCGCCAAATTCTTGGTTAAGCAAGAGTTATGCAAAAGGAAAGGAGCACTAGTCATAGGTACTTCACCCTCTTTTTTAGTGCTCTCTTCAACCCCAATCTCGTCTTTCCCTTCCTCTTTTCTCTCATTTTTTTCATCCTCTTTTGGAAATACATTGGTCTGAATAAGTAAGCTAATTTGGTTCTCTTGGTACCAGTCTTCTGTTTCAAAATCCCATAAACGACCCTTATTCTCAAGACTATATAAACCTTTTATGAATGACATCAGATAGATGTATCATGGTAGAGGAACATACGGTGATTCCAAAACTTTCAAGTCCATTTGCTTATTGTCATTCTCTACTTGCACTTTATTATCTTCCCATAAATAATGGATTAGCTCTGATGGTTCAATGAAGATGACATTTTTATATGTGAACTGACACAAATATCATCATAGTGAGCTTGTATTCTCTCAAAAGTTTGACTTGGAGCATACAACTTCTCAAACTCTTTGAGTATATCATCATCATTTTCTAACATCTTATCCATTCTTGTTTCTTTTGAGTCCAATCTATCTTCAAGGGAATTAGACCTTAGAGGTTGTACTTCTTCTTTGCATATGAGGAATAAGGATTTCCACTCCACGTTGGAAGGCAAATAGTTTCATATTGCTCCTCAATGTAATGCATAAAATTCTCATAATTTGAGGGTGCTCCTTGGCTGGCGTGGTATTCTTCACATTGATTTAGTTCATGTCCCAAATATCTGCCCCATACGCAAGTCCAAAGCTGAGTTTGTATGAGATTGAGTTTCCTTTGATTTGCTTCTACCAGTATACATATATTCTACACTTCATCATCAACAAAATGAAATTTTAATTATCATGTACCAACAGTAACCAAAGGAATCTAACTCAACAATCATAAATAAAAAAAATGTCCTAATCTAAGTTCATAAACCAAATTGAGCGTCTATAACTCAATCCCCAGCAATAGTACCAATTAGATCGCTTCTAAATTCTGCTAGATAGAACTGGATGATCAATCATCTAGTCAGGTTAATTGGCGTATGCCAATGCTTAATGGAATACGCCAACTTTCTCATTTTAGGGAGATATGGCGTACACCAACAAGGTATGGTGTGTGCCAAGTTCTAGCAGATTGCAAAAATGAGTAAGTCGGGATTGTTGTCCCATAAGGACTGAGTTTCTAGGCTAACTCTTTGGCTAACTTACTCGTCTAAGATTAGATTATGAAGTTTGGTTGATCATACACTCATTCTAAAGTCCAAATTACAAATCTAAAGATCATAAACTCTAATCAAACTAATAGTTTATCTAGTTTACTTACAAACTGATTTTAAAACTTAAATGACAAACGTGAGTTAAGTACCATCAAAACCAATATAGCTATTTGATTCAGGGGGTTGGTTATGTGTGTGATATGGTCCGAGTGTTCCAAAAGTGACCAATCTACACATTCGTGCTAGATTGGTCTAAATTGATCCTAAACTAAGCTCAGAATGGCAAGATGTTCTTTGAACCCCAAAAGCTATCCAAACTTAGCCAAGCACCAACTATGCATATCACTCAGTGGAAAATTAGTTACTAAAGAAGATTTTTCTTCTTTCAAAGCAACAAACCATCTAATTAACCTTTCCAATAAACCTATCTCCTTTCGGTCTCAAGTTTTAACTAAGTTCTAAGGCTTGGTGATCAAGCAAGTCTAAGGATTGCATTAAGTTTGTTAAATAGAACATCTTCCTCAGCATTTTAACCCCTCTAAACCGTGGCTACATGTTTGGTTTCAAGACACCAACTCACGGAATAAACTACTCACAAATATTTATAATGAACAACATACTAAATGGCAATATGAACATAAGCATAAAACAACAATGAAAAGAGTTAAGAAGAGAAAGGCTTATTGATGTTCTTGCAGCCTCTTTCTCTTTCCCCCTCACATTCCTCCTGAGAGAATATTACATGGTGGTCTATCTTAGTCAATGGTCTCCTCTCCTCCTACTTAGGCAATAATACACACTTATTACATTTTAAATAACCAAATAGTAAAAAGTAAAGAGTTTTTAATTACAAAAGGCCAACTACTCCACTAAAGTGTCTCCCACAAATGTCTTCCATCATCACAAGAGGTTAAACCATAAATGCTTTGGCCCCCCACTTGTTTGCCATTGAAATTAGCAAGTAGATTAGCCAACTTCTATCACTGTGCTGTCTCTAGCATATGCCAAGACCATTGGTGTATGCCGGGTCTTCCTGTTGTGCATTCCTGGCGTACGTTAGGTACATTGGTGTATGCCAACTCTTTAATTTCCTTCAATTTTGGCGTATGCCAGTCTTCAATGGTGTGTGATGCGTCCAAACTTGGATCAAAATATGTGCAAGAACACGCGATCACACAAGTAATATAGTGATAAATCGAATCATCTCCACAGGGAATAAAAAAGAAATTTGTTCGATAAGTACCAGATTATGCATTCCTAAATCTTAAGATAAGCGAATTGGTTAACTTGATTGGGTGATGATCCTAAACTACTAAGTTTCAATATCATTAATTAACATAGGGTTGTCAATCCTAGATCAAATCAATAATACCAAATCACAACAATTGGACAAGATTTATGAATTGAATCAAGGTTGTCACTCTTGATGTCTGAACTTATAAACTCATCCAAAGATCAAACCATAAATAACAATAAGATGAACATAGAAACTCAAAGTCAACTTAACTATCAAAAGATGAATACTTAATGAAAAAGTACCTTCAATAGTTCAAGGTTGCTTACAACTCCAAAATACCAAAAAATGAAGAGCAAGTCTAAAATCTAGGAAAAATGAAGATAAAGTTGAAGACCTTCCTTCATGGATAGATGGATGGATTTTATTCATGGATGTCTACTCCTCCTTATTCCTCTTGCCTCCTCCTTTTCATCATGGCCTATATTCCTCTTGTCTCCCATCTTTTCTCACTTTTGCCTTTTGCCTTTTGCCTCTCTTTCCAGCTACTCCTTGTTGCAAATTTGGGGCTAACTTCTGTGGAGGTCAAGCAACCATTGGGGTATCGAGTGGCCACTGGGGGGGTAACCAAGCACTGGGGTGGCAAGCGGCCACTGGGATGAACAAGTTTTTATCCCTGCACTTCCAGAGCAAGCACTGTTCGATGTTCAGATTGTGCTAATGGCATCGTGAAATATCTACCATAATTTTGCACGATAAAGGATGATTGGTCATTTCTTTTGGACTTACTAGCGTGCGCTAGCTTTGGGTGGTGTACGCTACCCTTAGCCTAGCCCGAAGCTCTGGCACACGCCAACAGCAGTTGGTGCATGTAAAAACTAAATGACTAACCAACCTGGCGTGTGCCAACTAAGGTGGCATGCGCCAGCTAAGGTGGCGTGTGCCAACTAAGGTGGCATACGCCAGTTCAGCAGCAGGGTTATAGTAACTTGCAAATAAGAGTAAGTAGGGTTGTCGATCCACAGAGATTGAGTTGTTAGGCCTACTTTAAGGTTTACTTACTAAACTAGGATCAGATTATGGATTTTGTTGTTGAACACTTGTGATCTAAACTCTAAAGATTGGAAACAAAGATGATAACAACAAACATAAGCAAATGTTGTTTATAAAACAGAATACTATAACAAATAATAAGCTAAAATAGAACAAGGTGCCTAAACCAACAACATAACCAAGATAAAGAGGGGTCTGAGTGTATGTGATGTGGTCTGAGTAAATTGAAGGCAACCTCAACCACACTTTCGTGCACGATGAGTCTAAATTGCTACTTAACCTAGCTTAGAAGATCAGATATATTCTTCCGACCCCACCAACCAACTAAACCAAGTTAAGCATCAACTATAAGCTTCACTCCAAGGACAATCAGTAGGTTACGAAGGAGATTTCTCTCCTAGTAAGAGTACTAATCATCGAATCAACCTATCCATCAATTCTATCTCCTTCCGGTCTCAAGTTTTGACTAGCTACTAAGGCTTGTTAATCAAGCAAGTCTAAGCAATATGATCAAGCACATTGATAAGAACACATATAATAACGTACACAACTCTTATCAAGGGCTACATCAAAGGTAACAAGGCACCAAACTCATACAACTACTCAAACATACTTATATTCAACATAATAAACATGAACATAGACAAAAGAGAGAAAGGAAAATGAAACTTATCAAGGTTCCAAGCTCCACTCTTCAAGTCCAAGTTCTTCTAAGTAAAAGGAAATATTTACATCTAGTTTTGTGGACACAATCTCGTTTTTGTCACAAAAGTTCGACACTTATTTACAAGACAAAAACTACCTAATGTACTAACTAACTAAAGGAATAGTAAACTAAATATCTAATCTAACTTATCTAATAACTTATCTTACCTAAAAATATCCTAAAAGTGCCTGCCAAACTTGTCCCCATTGCCTTCACAAAGTTTAAGCTACCTTTGTCACTTCATGCATTTGTTTGTCCAACACTCATTTGTCCGTCTGGTCTGGCGTGCGCCAAGTGCACCTGGCGTGCGCCAAGTGTACCTAGCATGCGCCAGCCTTCATGATTTTGCTTCACTGAGCAAAATGGTCATCTGAGTGATCTGTCATTCTTGCAACGGCTATATGGCGTGCGCCAAAGAGCTTGGCATGCGCCAGAAGTCAATGCATCAAATTCCTTAGCTTCGTGACTTCCTTCTTGTCCGTGGCTTCGCATGCGCGCTCAATCATCCTTCACCTCTCCTTGAATAGGCTCCTAAAAACAAGCAAACTCAATGAAAAATGATAAAATCAACATAAAGACACAAAGAAGGAAAACTAACACAAAGACAACTGAAACATAACTAAATCAACCTAAAAACACTAAGAACGATACACAAAAGGGGTATGAATAATGAGTATTTTTGACACTCATCACACCCACACACTTGAATCATTGCTTGTCCCCAAGCAAACACTCAAAGTGCAGACAAGCAAAACTAAAATCAAATAAAAACAAACAAACACAAAATAAGGTAAAGACATAGCATGAATCGATCTACCCTTAACTTCTCTAAAAAACATCAGCTCGTATCAAAATAAAATCAAAAACTAAGTTAGTTCATCAATCCATAACACAAAGCACAACGAACTAGTAGGCATCTCAGCACTCAATTATTTAAACAAGTGTTAACTCTACATAAAAGATACTAGAAGGTTGACCTCACGAAGGTAGATAAGTGTTTCACTCATATAATCTGTATGGTTAACTTCCTATCACTTGCATACATGTCAATGTACTCAAAGCATCCTACGTCCTACTCAGTGCTATCTAAAAGTCGCAATGGTTGCTAATGATCAGGGGGTCTTTTCATCGGGTTGTAATGGGGCTTAAGGTTAAGGTGAGGTATAATTTATGGATAGTGGCTAAACTACCCAATCCGATGACATGTCACAAAATCAACTAATCACTCATATAATTTAAACATCCTCGCATATATAAAAAATAAACACACTCCCCAAGTAACCCAATAATCTAAGACCGAGAAGCACAAGTATTGCCAAGAGCACATGCCTTATTCAAATTAACATTCTTTTTCGCTTCTTTTTCTCTTTTTTTTTTCATTATTCATTCATTCATACAACTGTACATACATCGCATGTTCTATGCAAAACCTCGGCTTCTAACACGACCATACCACCACATCCCAATGAATATAAACCAAATGAACCCCAAGCTACCAACTAAACCCAATACATATGCAAACCTAGACGTCCTCGAATCGGATGATCAAAGGGAAGGAAGATAGATGATATAAGGTTTGTAGTCGGCTTCCTAATTTAATGATCAAGAAAAGGCTAGGCTCAAATGGTTTAAACAATGGATATAATAGGGATTTTTGTCTCTAAAGCTCTAGGCTCAATGTCAAAGAATGCCCCCCACGCAACCTAGACTATGATAAGTACTAGTACGATACCTTGATCAACTAACTAAGTATGCACCTCATGAAAAATATAAAGATGAATGTCTCTTCCTTCGGCTCAAATACTCACAAGGTATACTCGTCAACCCTCTAGTCTAGTCTACATAGTGAAACCACTAATCTAAACAATAGAGTGCGAGATTTCTACCCAATTCCTAGGCTTTGTGCTTGAATTAAATTCCTAACTAAGTAAATGATAAAATTCTAACACAAGTTGAAAATGTTTAAGGGG
Source organism: Hypericum perforatum (assembly GCA_012979155.1). Taxonomy (NCBI): domain Eukaryota; kingdom Viridiplantae; phylum Streptophyta; class Magnoliopsida; order Malpighiales; family Hypericaceae; genus Hypericum; species Hypericum perforatum. The sequence goes on along the minus strand of SOPF01024671.1, from coordinate 38,055 downwards.
GTCAAATTTTTGAAAAATTTATGCCAAGTCTAAACCTAAACAAAACATCTTAACATGCAGATATACTAAACAAATAAAAGGAAGATTTCGAGAAGGAACCTTCCCCCATACTTGAAAGAGACATTGTCCTCAAAGTATAGACGATACTAATAAGCACCTAAAAACAAAAACAAAACAAAAGTGAGATAGTTTTATCTTGATGACCTAGTATGTTAAGAAGCATCAAGGAGATCGAACCCTAAAAAGCTCAAAATAGGAACACTTCCGTACCAAGTCACCAAAGATATGGAAAACCAATCTCAAAACAAACATACACAAACAAACATGCAACAGAATAACACACTAATGACTTGTTATGTAAACTACCTTCTTGCAATCTTTTCGGCTTTAAGCCTAATAGGATCACCGTCTAGTAGCATAACACAATCATTAAATAAGTTACAAACACACAACACAAAAACAGAGTCAAAATACAAGAAAATAAATAAAGAAAAATACAAAAGTAGGGAAATAGGAGCTCCCTGTCAATCATCTGAAGCTGGAGGAGGTGGTGGTGGGAACATGAAGTCGCTACCAAAGTTCTCTGCCCAGGTGCGCATCCACTTAGCATGCGCTCGCTACTGCTCATAATGCTCCTACTAGCGAGCCATATGAGCTCTTTGATCAGTGTAGAATGCCCTCTACTCCTCTCTCTGTGCTCTCAGCTCGCCCTCCAAGCGAGCATTGTAGTTGTACTGGCGGTCCCATCTGGCTGCGTTGCTAATTGCATCGTCTTGCAGTTGCACGGCGTATCCATGAAGCTACTCTCCATGACTTTGTAGCTACACTTGTATTGCAGCCAACTGGTCATGTAAAAACTGAATATCTGACTGGGAGTCAGGCACCTGATGACTTGGCCCTACATCGTCATGCTGGGCCTGGTACTGGTGGCTCGGGCCTGCCTACTTCTGCTGCTCCTACCACTCTTCTCTCTGAGCTAGCACCCTTCCTGGTACCACCAGGCATTTCTGCACTGCCTCTTGCTTTTCCCAAGGCTTGTACTCGATGACCTCAACTCCATTGATCTTCGTCTTCTTAATCAGCTTGCTCTTGTGGAGCTTCTCAATGCCGAGAGACATTGGCTCCAAAATCATCCCACAGAAAGCTGAAAATGGTTTAGAAAAATGGTGACGTGCAATGCGGGAAATAATATGTCCTAAGTACAGATACCTAGGCTCCCTATTGCTTATCGATCTCACAAAGTAGTCGATGATCATAGTGAAGGTGCTAAAGGGAATATCATGGCAAAGGCAATCTATGGCATAGAGCTGAGATCGAAAGACTTTAGACTCTTCCTATTGACCACAAATGGTCAGAGTCATAAAGCAATGGAGGATGCCTAGATATGGTTCTCTAATATGTGCATTAGGCACCCTCCCCGACTCATATTGCTCAAACCCTGTAATCTCATGCCATGCCCTATGAGCCTAACTAGTGGGCGAGAAATTTAACGTCCCAGGTCTAGCCTTAAGGCTGAATAGGTCGTTAAACTCGACCTCATCCATGCTAAAATAAGTGTCAAAAATACCTGTAGTAAAAGATCGTCTATTAGCTGATACCTGGAACGTGCAATAAAACTCTAACACTAATTCTTGCCTAGCCATGATCTCTCTATTCTCAAAATATCTCCACCCTAGTTTCCTAAATACAGATCTCAGTTGCCTATCTACCCCTAGTGTCTTCACGTCATCCCAGTCTATCGTAAAATGACTAAGGGCATTAAGGTATGAGAATTGTTGATACCTCTCTCCCTCCAAATTATGGAAGATCGCAAAGGGAGCATTGTAGCGGCCGGGAATGTCTGGGGGTGGAGATCCAGGTGGAGAAGGCAAAGGGTTTCTTGCTCATTTCCTTCTGTCTCCTCTTGGAATCCTGCTAGATCCTATAGCATCCGCCATCAAAATATTTGTTTCAGACCTTGGAAAGTGTAGGAAAATGGCTCGGGAAAGTTGGGCAAGTGAAATTTTAAAGATTTGGAAAGCAGGAATTTTTGGATATTGAAAATTTGTGAAGAACCTAAACTGCCCGAGAGTTTTATAGGCAATTCTGTCTAAACTTGGCGTACACCAGATTTGTTGGCGTACACCAGCTTCTTTTTTTGCCCAACACTAGCGTGTGCTAGATGTAACTAGCGTGCACCAGCTTCTCTGAATCACAACACATGGTGCGCGCCATATACCTAGGCGTGTGCCATATATGTACAAACCTCAAAATAAACTTCATAAAACATACATACACACTACTAAAAGATCTAACAAAAGAAACTAACATGCTTAAAACACTCATTACTTATGTCTATTTTATAGTTTGTTCTTATTTGTTTTATTTTAGTTTTTGTTATCTTTGTCTTAGTTTTCTTTATTTCATGTTTTTAGTTGTGTATTTTATTTCTCATTATGTTTTATGGTTTTAGGAGCTAATTCGAGGAAATGGATGACAACCGAGCTAGACGAGTGAATGCATGGACGAGAGGAAAGATGCGAAGGTGAGAAGAGCAATGCTGAGGATCTGGCACACGCTAGAGGAAGTTGGCGCACGCCAAAGAAGGACCACACGCGAATGACCAAGAGCAAGAACGACCAGATGTGAACGACCAAGAATCTGAAGATCTGGCGTACGCAAGGCACAGTTGGCGTACGCCAGACCAGACAGTGACACTACCAGCCACTTGCCTCTTTGAGTGGAAAATATTAGAAGGGGCCATACACTCGGGATTTTGGGCTTCTTGTGACCTTGGCAGACCAGTGTGGAGGAGTGGTGGATAGTAGTTAGGATATTATGTTAGTCAATATTTGTTTTGTCTTTTGTCTTTTGTCTTGCCAAGTCTTTACCTCATGCTGTGTTTGTGTGTGTTTTTGTGATTTTTGTTTAGTTGATGTTCGCATTTGAGTCTTGCTTGGGGACAAGCAAAGATTCAAGTGTGGGGGTGTGATGAGTGCTTAAAACACTAATTACTTATGTCTATTTTATAGTTTGTTCTTAGTATTTTAGGTTGTTTTATTTTAGTTTTTGTTATCTTTGTCTTAGTTTTCTTTATTTCATGTTTTTAGTTGTGTATTTTATTTCTCATTATGTTTTATGGTTTTAGGAGCTAATTCGAGGAAATGGATGATGACCGAGCTAGACGAGCAGATGCATGGACGAGTGGAAAGATGCAAAGGCGAGAAGAGCAACGCTAAGGATCTGGCGCACGCTAGAGGAAGTTGGTGCACGCCAAAGAAGGACCATATGCGAACGACCACGAGCAAGAACAACCAGATGCAAACGACCAAGCATTTGAAGATCTAGCGTACGCCAGGCACAGTTGGTGTATGCCAGACCAGATAGTGACACTGCCAGCCACTTGCCTCTTTAAGTGGAAAATATTGGAGGGGGCCATACACTCGGGATTTTGGGCTTCTTGTGACCTTGGCAGACCAGTGTGGAGGAGTGGTGGATAGTAGTTAGGATATTATGTTAGTTTATATTTGTTTTGTCTTTTGTCTTTTGTTTTATGTGAATTAAGTGCATTAGTGTAAAAAAAGACAAGAGAGAGAGAGGTGTGCAGCATGAATTTTGGCCATCCTTTCTGTGAAGAACTTGAGGAAAAGTTGAGGATCACCTTGTAAAGCTTTCTTCTCTCGTACTCTTCGTTTTGTTAATTAATGCTAAGTATGTTCATGTTTTTGATTATATTATTCTTTACAAGCATTTGTGAGTAGTTGATCTTTGAGTTTGGTGGCTTAAAGCCACTACTTAGTCACGGTTTAGAGGGTTAAAAACATGATGAACATTTCAAACTAACGAACTTAATGCCATGCTAAACTTGCTTGATCACCAAGGTTAGAAGTTAGTTTAAACTTGAAACCAAGAGGAGATAGTTTAAATGGAAAGGTTAGTTAGATAAGTTGCTGCTTCGAGTTGCTAATACTCTTACTCAGTGATTTATTGTCCTTAAAGTGATGCATATAGTTGGTTCTTTGCTGTGCTTAGTTGGTTTTTGGGGTCGAGAGAACATCTTATTATTCTAAGCATGGTAAAGAAGCAATTTAGGCCTTTCTAGCACGAGAGTGTAGTTTGGTTGATTTCAAAACACTAGGACCATGTTATGTACTTAGTAAACCTTCTGAATTCGATAATTATTATGGTTTTAAGTTCACTTTGCTCATTTGTGCAATATAAGTTGTTAAGAATCTGTTTTGAAAACCAAACCTTCAAGTAACTAAATTCATAATTTGTTAGAGTAGTAAACCAACTTAGAACGAGAGTTTCCATCAAACCACTTCATAATTTGATCTTAGACAAGTTACAAAACCAAGTTGAAGTTTTAAACTCGGTCCTTGTGGGACAATTATCCCTTACTCACTCATTTGTGCAACTCTGCTAGAAATACTACTATGTTGGCGCACGCAGAAAAAGGTGGCGTATGCCAACTTGGGCCATCTGAGGCCAAAACTCTCACGCCAGAAGAGTTGGCATACTCCAACTCTTCAAAAACGTAACACCTGGTGCACATCAGGAATTTTTGGCATATGCCAGGTCGTCCAGACAGACGACCTGTCATTTAGAAAAGCAGCAGAAAAGTTAAGGAAAAGAGCAGACCCTCTCGTCTGGGAGGTATAAGAACACGTTCCTGGAAAGCTTGAAAACCAGACATCCTATTAGCATGGGTCAAAGGTGCAACTTGGACGTTCGCAATTCACATAACTCATGAATGGCATACCATGACGAAATACCTCTTCGTGCAACCTTTTTGGCTTTAAGCCTAATAGGATCATAACATAGTAGCATGGTACACTCATTTTTGCTATAGTCTTCGTTGTGCTCTAATTTTCCACACCTTGGACAAAATTCAAATCTCTTCATCCTCCTCTTGAATGCACTCTTCGAAGTTCCTCTAGAGTGTCTCAAGAAATTTTCTTCTCGTCTCTCAATTCTCAAGGTCTTTTGTGCTCGACGGAGAATGATGAGACGTATGTCAATCATGATCTTCCTTGAAACTAAGACACTAACTAAACTAAGATACTTAACGCAAAATATCCTATTCTTTATTCTCTGCAGGTAAAAGAGTCTTTCTTTGTTTCAAACATTCAAACATTGGATGGCACATAAATCGATTGCACCTCTGCATCTCGATTAATGTCACCCCCTCCAATGTAAATTTTGCATTATTGGCCGTTAACTCAGAACACTATCTCGTTGCTATTTTTTCAATCAAGTGCTCCAAAAGGTAGCACTTTAACAACTTGGTACGGGTGCTCCACTTAGATTTGAGCTTTCCAGGGAAGAGTCTCAATCGCGAGTTATAGAGAAGAACATTCTACCCTTTCTTAAAATCTTTCTTGATAATGTAGGCATCATGTCTTTTTTTTGTCCTTTCCTTGTAAAGCCTTGAGCTTTCGAATGCCATGTCCCGCATTTCATCCAACTCTTCAAATTGGAGGATTCTGCGTTCTCTGGCTTTTTTGTAATCATAATTAAGGGTTTTAATAGCCCAAAATGCACAATGCTCAAGCTCTACTAGAAGGTGGCACGCTTTGCCATACACAAGCCTATACGGCAACATTCCTATAGGTGTCCTAAATGCCGTACGATAAGCCCATAAGGCATCATCGAGCTTGTTCGTCTAATCTTTCCTTGCTGTTCTGACCGTCTTTTCTAAGATTTTCTTGATCTCTCGATTTGAAAGCTCAACTTGTATGCTAGTTTGGGGATGATAAGGTGTTGGCACCTTGTGCGTCACCCCATATTTCTTAAGCAGGACATCAAATTTTCAGTTGCAGAAATGTGACCCACCATCACTGATTATCGCTCGTGGCACTCCAAATCTCAAAAAGAGTTTCTTCAAAAATCGGATAACTACTCTAGCATCATTTGTTGGTGATGCCAAAGTTTCTACCCACTTTGAAACATAGTCTACTCCTACCAAGAATTACTTGTTGCCATATGAAGTTGGGAAAGGACCCATGAAGTCCAAACCCCATACGTCAAAAAGCTCAATCTCTAAAATTCTAGATAACAGCATCTCATTCCTCTTTGAGATATTTCCCATTCTTTGGCAGCGGTCACACTGCTCAACATAACTACATGCATCCTTGAAGATGAAAGGCCAATAAAAACAGCATTCGAAGACTCAAGATGCAGTTCTTGAAGCTCCATAATGACCTGAGTAGGGAGTGTTATGGCATTGCTCTAAAATATTTACTACTTCCCAACTAGCAATGCAACGTCGAAGCACCCCATCATTACACCTTTTGAACAGGTAAGGATCATCCCAAACATACATCCAAACATCTCATAGAAATTTCTTCCTTTGCGGATAACTCAGATTTGTAGGAATAATACCTCCAACTAAGAAGTAGGCATAATCAGCATACCAGGGAGCTTCTACTCTACTCATTATTATAAGAGTTTCATCCGAAAACTCTTCTTGAATTTTCCCTTCAATCTCCAAACCGTCGCTTTTCTCTAACCTATAAAGATGATCTGCGACAATATTTTCTGCTCCTTTCTTATCCTTAATGGACAAGTCAAATTTTTGAAGTAACAAAATCCAGCGCATCAAGCGAGATTTTGCTTCTTGCTTTGAGAAAAGATATCTCAAAGCTGCATGGTTAGTGTAGATTATTACTTTTGAACCAAGCAAGTACGGTCTGAATTTGTCGCATGCGTAGACAACCGCAAGCATCTCTTTCTCTGTGGTTGTATAGTTAAGTTAAGCTCCTGCCAATACTCTACTAGCATAGTAGATGACATGTAGCTTTCCCTCTTTCTTCTGTCCAAGCACATAACCCAAAGCTAGATCACTCGCGTCACACATCATTTCGAATGGAAGTTTCCAGTCCAGTGATGAAATCACTAGAGCTGTGATAAGAGCTTTTTTAAGAGCATCAAATGCCTTAAGGCAATGATCATCAAAATTGAAGGATACATCCTTGACCAGCAAATTTTTTAGAGGTTTAGCAATTAGAGAGAAATTCTTGATGAATCTTCTGTAAAATCAGGTATGACCCATAAATGTTCTAACTCCTTTAACTGTTGTTGGTGCATCCATTTTTTCTATCACCTCTGTCTTAGCTCTATCGACTTCCATCCCAGCTCTAGAAATCTTGTGCACAAGGTTCTTTTCCTCACATCTCTGCAATACTTTATCTAGGTTGCAAAGATAGTGATCAAATGAGTATCCAAATATAAAGAAGTCATCCATGAAGATTTTCATAATCTTTTCGTTCATCTCCCAAAAGATAGACTCCATGCAACGTTGAAACATTACTAGGGCACAACTTAATCCAAAAGGCATTTTGCGATATGCAAAAATACTAAAGGGACATGTGAAAGATGTCTTCTCTTGATCTTTGGGGTATATTGCAATTTGGTTGTACCCAGAGTACCTATCCAAAAAGCAATAATATGAATACCCAGCTATCCTTTCCAACATTTGATCAATGAATGGAAGTGGGAAATGATCTTTGTGTGTAGCTTCATTCAACTTACGGTAATCAACGTACACTCTCCATCCAGTTACAGTCTTTGTTGGTATGAGCTCCCCTTCCTCGTTGATCACAACTATCATTCCTCCTTTCTTGGGAACATAATGTATTGGGCTGACCCACTCACTATCCGAGATTGGATAGATAATTCCCGCTCCTAGGAGTTTAATCACCTCCTTCTTAACAACCTCCTTCATGTTTGGTTTAAGTCTCCTTTGTCGGTCTACTCTCGGCCTTGCTCCATCCTCCATGTGAATGTGGTGCATCACAATTTCTGGGCTTATCCCCTTGATGTCAGATATTTGCCATGCAATAGCCTTAATCCGTTTGTTCACAACTGTGAGCACTTTTTCTTCTTCTTCCTTAGTGAGCTTGTTCGATATAATAATTGGTAATCTCCCTCTATCTATTAGGAAAACATATCTCAGATGGGAGGGTAGCTCTTTGAGTTCTAAGGAAGGAACTTTTACAAATGAGGGTGGAGTACGATATTTAAAGTAAATCTCTAGCTCCTCAAGCAGACCTTTCTTGTCAATTTTCTCCTCTACTTCTTCTACAAAGTCCTCTACGACTCTTTCTAGTTCTTTATGCTCTATTTTAGCGATGTTCTGCTTATAGAATTCGAGGATACACTCATCTACAACATCTATTTTCATGCACATCCCTTCATCAAGAGGATGACGCATAACACCTGCCATGTTGAACTCAACCTTCTTGTCTCCAATTCAGAGAACCAATTTGCTATTATGCACATCTACCAATGCATGTGCGGTGTTGAGGAATGGTCTTCCGTAAATTAGTGGATAATTCTTGTCCTCAAAGAAATCGAGAACCACAAAGTCAACTGGAAAGATGAATTTGTCTATCTTCACCAGGACATCTTCAACCACACTGTATGATTTCTTAATAGTTTGGTCCGCCAATTAGAGAAACATAGAAGTTGGCTTAACCTCACACAAACCTAGTTTTTGAAATGTAGATAAAGGCATCAAGTTGATACTTGCGCCTAAATCACACAGACATTTGGAAACTTGGTTTCACTAATGAAACAGGGAATTGTAAAACTTCCCGGATCTTTTAGCTTTGTTGGAAGATTTTTTGAGATAAGGGAGCTACAATCAGCCGTGAGGGTAATCGTCTCTCCATCTTCCCATTTCCTTTTCTTAGTGATGAGTTCGTTTAGAAACTTGGCGTAGTGTGGTACTTGATCTAGCATCTCTAGGAAAGAGATGCTAATCTAAATGTTCTTCATTTTCTCCATGAAACAGAGAAATTTTTCATCCATCCCCGACTTTCTCTTTACCCTCTGAGGATAAGGAAGAATCAGGACCATTGGTGGAGGTGGTGCGTAAATTTCTTCTTCCTCCACAACTTTTTCTTACGGGTCCTTTTCCCTCAGAGCTTCCTTGTCGTTTTCTTTTTCTTGACTATCCACGTCAAGTTGTTTAGCATCTCTTTGACTTGTTGAGAAGCTAATTCCTTGCCACTTCTTAAGGTGATTGCATTAACTTGGCCACGAGGATTTTCCTCAGTAAAACTTGGGAGAGAGCCAGATGCTCTATATGTATTTGTCTTACCAATTTCCCCAAGTTGTACTTCTATGTTATGCATGGCAGTTGCTTGACCTTTAAGAAACTGCTCCAAATTGTTCTGCCTTGCTTCTTGGGCGGCTAATGCCTTCAAGATTTGACTTTGGTTGTTGGATGAATCTCCAGATTGTTGGATGAATTTCTCAACCTTGTCAAATCTGTCCTCAAGTGCTACCATTCTTTCTCCTAAGAACCCACGTGGTTGAAAACTAGGTGGTGGTCCTTGTTGTGAGACACGTAAAGGCATTCCTTTATCAGGAACGATTGCCATACTGTCATCATTGTTTCTCTCTTTCCATGAGAAGTTAGGGTGGTTTCTCCAACCAGGATTGTATGTAGAGGAATATAGATTGTTTACCATTCAGTTTCCTCCTTGTCCTTGACAACTCACAAAGTTGACCAGCTCTATAGAGTGGATCATCATTGCACATTGAATAATCTCGTGGCTAGAGTTGCCACAAGCTTCGCAATGCTATTGTAAGACAACAACATCAACTTTGTTTAGAGTCAAATCGTGCAATTGCTTTGCCATCAAGTCTAATTGTGCTTGAAAAGAGGAGGAAGCATTCAAGTCTATCATTCCTCTTCTCTCACTTCACTCAGTTACCTCCCTTAACTCTCTAATACGTTGTCTTTTCCTCTCATTCGTAATTTTCCTGTTTTTGCTGCCAGCTCTTCCAAAATATGTTGGGCTTCAACCCTTTCCTTTCATAGGAAATTTTCATTGGAAGACGAGTCAACAGTTCCCACTGTTGATGGCGATAGGCTAAAATAAAATGTCTTAAGCAGAGACTCCTCAGACAAACCATGGTGCGGACATTTTCGTTGCAACTCCCTAAATCTCTCCCAACTTTCGCTCAAAGACTCTCCTTCATATTGTTCGAAGTTTGTAATCTCCTTAACGAGTTTGTTAGTCTTTGAGTAGGAGAAATATTTATCTAAGAAAGTATTTGCTAATTGCTCCTATATGGTTATTGGAGTACCCTTAAGTTGCTTATACCAAAGTTTAGCTTTATCCCTTAACGTGTATGGAAATATTATAATCTTAACGGCATCATCAGTCACTCCAGGATACTCAAAATTATCTGCTAATTCCATGAAGTTCCCCAGGTGTTCATTGGGATCTTCATTAGGCAAACCAAAGAAATTACTTGAAGCTTGAAGCACATTCACGGCTGGCTTTATTTCAAAGTGATTAGCTTCGACAGCTGGCCATTGGATTCCAGTTTTTGCTCCTTCGTAAGTTGGTTTCCTATGGTCCATTAGAGAATGTCTAGGGGCATGAACTCCATCCCTTTGACCCTCTTGCCTTTGATCCATTCTTTCTTTTTCTCTTCTATCCCTACGTAATGACCTTTCTAACCGCGTTATTTCTTCTTCAATCTCCAATGGAAAAATATTGGTTGAACGGGTTAATGGCATGCATGTAACTTGTCAAGCAAGATACGTTACTTGGTCGAAGAGTAAACGAAAAATCAAGAAAAATTAAAATAAAAGATAATATACTAAAAATAAAAAATAAAAAAATATTAATATATATTGATCTAAGTTCGTAAACTGAATTGAGAGTCTAAGATCTCAATCCCCACTAACAGTGCCAATTTGTTCGATGTTCAGATTATGCTAATGGCATCGTGAACTATCTACCGTAATTCTGCACGATAAAGGATGATTGGTCATTTCTTTTGGACTTACTGGTGTGCGCCAGCTTTGGGTGGCGTGCACCACCCCTAGCCCAGCCCAAAGCTCTGGCATACGCCAACAGCACCTGGCGTGTGCAAAAACTAAATGACTAACCAACCTGGTGTGCGCCAACTAAGGTGGCGTGCGCTAGTTCAGTAGCAGGGTTATAGTAGCTTGCAAATAAGAGTAAGTAGGGTTGTCGATCCACAGAGATTGAGTTATTAGGCCTACTCCAAGGTTTACTTACTAAACTAGGATCAGATTATGGATTTTGTTGTTGAACACTTGTGATCTAAACTCTAAAGATTGAAAATAAGATGATAACAACAAACATAAGCAAAGGTAGTTTATAAAACAGAATACTATAACAAATAATAAGCTAAAACAGAGCAATGTGCCTAAACCAACAACATAACCAAGATAAAGAGGGGTCTGAGTGTATGTGATGTGGTCTGAGTGAATCGAATGCAACCTCAACCACACTTTCGTGCATGATGAGTCTAAATTGCTACTTAACCTAGCTTAGAATATCGGATATGTTCTTCCGACCCCACTAACCAACTAAACCAAGTTAAGCATCAACTATAAGCTTCACTCTAAGGACAATCAGTAGGTTACCAAGGAGATTTCTCTCCTAGCAAGAGTACTAATCATCGAATCAACCTATCCACCAATTCTATCTCCTTCCGGTCTCAAGTTTTGACTAGCTACTAAGGCTTAGTGATCAAGTAAGTCTAAGGAATATGATCAAGCACGTTGATAAGAACACATACAATAACATACACAACTCTTATCAAGGACTACATCAAAGGTAACAAGGCACCAAACTCATACAACTACTCAAACATACTTATATTCAACATAATAAACATGAACATAGACAAAAGAGAGAAAGGAAGATGAAACTTATCAACATTCCAAGCTCCACTCTTGAAGTCCAAGTTCTTCTAAGTAAAAGGAAATATTTACATCTAGTTTTGTGGACACAATCTCGTTTTTGTCACAAATGTGCCACACTTGTTTACAAGACAAAAACTACCTAATATACTAACTAACTAAACGAATAGTAAACTAAATATCTAATCTAACTTATCTAATAACTTATCTAACCTAAAAATATCATAAAAGTTCCTGGCAAACTTGTCCCCTTGCCTTCACAAAGTTTAAGTCACCTTTGTCACTTCATGCATTTATTTTCCAACACTCAACTTTTATTTCACTTCTGTCCGTCTAGTTTGGCTTGCGCCATGTGCACCTGGCATGCGTCAGCCTTCATGATTTTGCTTCACTGAGTCGAAATAGTCGTCTGAGTGATCTTTCGTTCTTGCAACGGCTATGTGGCATGCGTCAAAGAGCTGGGCGTGCGCAAGAAGTCAATGCATCGAAATCCTTGGCTTCGTGACTTCCCTCTTATCCATGGCTTTTCGTGTGCGCTCGATTATCCTTCACCTCTTCTTGAATAGGCTCCTAAAAACAAGCAAATTAATGAAAAATGATAAAATTAACATAAAGACACAAAGAAGAAAAACTAACACTAAGACAACTAAAACACAACTAAATCAACCTAAAAACACTAAGGGCGATACACTAAAGGGGTTTGAATAATGAGTGTTTTTGACACTCATCACACCCCCACACTTGAATCATTGCTTGTCCCCAAGCAAACACTCAAAGTGCGGACAACCAAAACTAAAATAAAAAAAAACAAACAAACACAAAATAAGGTAAAGACATAGCATGAATCGATCTACACTTAACTTCCCTAAAAAACATCAGCTCGTATCAAAATGAAATCAAAAACTAAGTTAGTTCATTAATCCATAACACAAAGTACAACAAAACTAGTAGGCATCTCAGCACTCAATTGTTTAAACAAGTGTTAACTCTACATAAAAGACACTAGAAGGTTGACCTCACGAGGGTAGATAAGTGTTTCACTCATATAATCTGTATGGTCAACTTCCTATCACTCGCATACATGTCAATGTACTCAAAGCATCCTACTTCCTACTCAGCGCTATCTAAAAGTCGCAATGGTTGCTAATGATCGGGGGGTCTTTTCATTGGGTTGTAATAGGGCTTAAAGTTAAGGTAAGGTATAATTTATGGATAGTGGCTAAACCACCCAATCCGAGGACATATCACAAAAGCAACTAATCACTCGTCTAATCTAAACATCCTTGCATATATAATAAATAAACACACTCCCCAAGTAACCCAAAGATCTAAGATTGAGAAGCACAAGTATTGCCAAGACCACATGCCTTATTCAAATTCACATTCTTTTTTGCTTCTTTTTCTCTTTTTTTCATAATTCATTCATTCATTCATACAATTGTACATACATCGCATGTTCTAGGCAAAAACTCAACTTGTAACACGGCCATACTACCACATCCCAACGAATATTAACCAAATGAACCCCAAGCTACCAACTAAACCCAATACATATGCAAACCTAGACGTCCTCGAATTGGATGATCAAAGGGAAGGAAGATAGATGATATAAGGTTTGTAGTCGGCTTCCTAATCAAATGATCAAGAAAAGGCTAGGCTCAAATGGTTTAAACAACGGATATAATAGAGATTTTTGTCTCTAAAGCTCTAGGCTCAATGTCAAAGAATGCCCCCTGTCTTCTCACTAAATCCCATGCAACCTAGACTACGATAAGTACTAGTAGGATACCTCGATCAACTGACTAAGTATGCACCTCATGAAAAATATAGATACGGATGTCTCTTCCTTTGGCTCAAATACTCACAAGGTACACTCATCAACCCTCTAGTCTAGTCTACATAGTGAGACCACTAATCTAAACAACAGAGTGCAAGATTTCTACCTAATTCCTAGGCTTTGTGCTTGAATTAAATTCCTAACTAAGAAAATGATAAAATTCTAACACAAGTTGAAAATGTTTGAGGGGGGTCAAATTTTTGAAAAATTCATGCCAAGTCTAAACCTAAACAAAACATCCTAACATGCAGACATACTAAACAAATAAAAGGAAGATTCTAAGAAGGAACTCTCCCCCACACTTGAAAGACACATTGTCCTAAAGTGTAGACGATACTAATAAGCACCTAAAAACAAAAACAAAACAAAAGTGAGATAGTTTTATCTCGATGACCTAGTATGTTAAGAAGCATCAAGGAGATCAAACCCTGAAGAGCTCAAAATGGGAACACTTCCAAACCAAGTCCCCAAAGATATGGAAAACCAATCTCAAAACAAACGTACACAAACAAACATACAACAGAATAACTCATTAATGACTTGTTATGTAGACTACCTTCTTACGATCTTTTTGGCTTTAAGCCTAATGTATCACCGTCTAGTAGCATAACACAATCATTAAATGAGTTACAAACACACAACACAAAAACAGAGTCAAAATACAAGAAAATAAACAAATAAAATAAATAAAGAAAATTACAAATATGAGCTCCCTATCAATCATCTGAAGCTAGAGGTAGGGGTGAGCTTCAAACTGCCCAAATCGACAAACCGCCCCAAACTGACATCGACAAACTGATAATTTCTCAAACTCCCATGTAAATGGTTAAATGGAGTGGTTTTAAACCAAAACCGATAATCAAATAGGGTAGGGCAGGTTTAGTTGTAAATTGCCCCACAAAACCAAGAAATCGATATATATATAACCTAAATTTAACCTAGAACAGCCCCAAACGAATTTTCCAAGTGCCGAACATGAATGAACAACTTGTTTTAAGGTCTCATTTTGCATTTGAATTTCATGGATACCTTTTTTATTTTATTCGGCTTACCAAAATATTTCATATTTGCATGTTAAGTTTGATTTTTTTTATTAGATTAATATTTTCAGTTTCAAACCGAACCAACCCATGAAACCGCAAAACTACGAAACCATTGGTTTCTCACAAAATCAATAACCTAATGGTTTAAAAATTGACATTTTAAATTTGATGGTTTGGTGTGAAAAATCACACTGAAACCATCAAACCACCCCAATTACACCCCTAGCTAGAGGAGGTGGTGGGAACATGAAGTCGTTGCCAAAGTTCTCTGCCCAGGTGCGCATCCACTTAGCATGCGCTCACTGTTGCTTGTAATGCTTTTCATGGTGGGATATATGAGCTCTCTGATTGGTGTAAAATGCCCTCTGCTCCTCTCTCTATGCTCTTAGTTTGGCCTCCAAGCGAGCATTATAGTCGTACTGGTGGTCCCATCCAGCTGCGTTGCTAACTGCATCATCCTGTAGTTGCACGCTGTATCCATGAAGCTACTCTCTGTGACTCCGTAGCTGCACCTACATTGCAGCCAATTGGTCACGTAAAAACTGAATATCTGACTAGGAGTCAGGGGCTTGATGACTTAGCCCTGCATCATCATGTTGGGCCTGATACAGGTGGCTCGGGCCTACCTGCTCCTACTACTCCTACTGCTCCTCTCTTTGAGCTGGCACCATTCTTGGTGCCCCCAGGCATTTCAGCACTACTCTATCGATCATCGTCTTCTTAATCAGCTTGCTCTTATGGAGTTTCTCGATGCCAAAAGACACCGGCTCCAAAATCATCCCACGGAAAGCTGAAAACTACTCAGAAAAATGGTGATGTGTAATGTGGGAAATAATATGTCCTAAGTATAGATACCTAGGCTCCCTATTGCTTATTGATCTCGCAAAGTAGTCGATGATTATAGCAAAGGTGCTAAAGGGAATATCATGGTGAAGGCAATCTATGGCATAGAGCTGAGATCGAAAGACTTTAGACTCTTCCCATTGACCATAAATGGTCAGAGTCATAAAGCAATGGAGGATGCCTAGATATGATTCTCTAATCTGCAAATTAGGCACCCTCCCTAACTCATATCACTCAAACCCTGTAATCTCGTGCCATGCCCTATGAGCCTAACTAGTGGGCGAGAAATCTAACATCCTAGGTCCAGCCTTAAGGCTGAATAGGTTGTTAAACTCGACCTCATCCATGCTAAAATTAGTGTCAAAAATACATGCAGTAAAAGATCGTCTATTAGCCGATACCTGCAACCTGCAATAAAACTCTAACACTAATTTTTGCCTAGCCATGATCTCTCTGTTCTCAAAATATCTCCACCCTAGTTTCCTAAATGCAGACCTCAGTTGCCTATCTACCCCTAGTGTCTTCATATCATCCCAGTCTATCGTAAAATGACTAAGGGCATTAAGGTGTGAGAATTGTTGATACCTCTCTCCCTCCTAATCGTGGAAGATCACGAAGGGAGCGTTGTAGCGGTCGTGAATATCTGGGGGTGGAGATCTAGATGGAGAAGGCAAAGGGTTTCTTGCTTGTTTCCTCATGTCTCCTCTTGGAATCCTGCTAGATCCTGTAGCATCCACCATCGAAATGTTTGTTTTGGACCTTGGAAAGTGTGGGAAAATGGCTCGGGAAAGTTGGGCAAGTGAAATTTTAAAGATTTGGAAAGTGGGAATTTTCGAATTTTGAAAATTTGTGAAGAACCTGAACTGCCCGAGAGTTTTATAGGCAATTCTGTCTAAACTTGGCATACACCAGATTTGTTGGCATGCACTAGCTTCTTTTTTGCCCAACACTAGCATGTGCTAGATGTAACGTGCACCAGCTTCTCCAAATCATAATACATGGCGCGCGCCATATACCTACGCGTGCGCCATATATGTACAAACCTCAAAATAAACTTCATAAAACATACATACACACTACTAAAAGATCACACAAAAGAAACTAACATGCGAAACTAATTTTTTTGGTTTTTATTTACGCTGCATTCCTAGAAAGCTTGAAAACCAAACGCCCCATTAGCATGGGTCAAAGGTGCAACTTGGACGTTCGCAATTCACACAACTCACGAATGGCATACCATGACAAAATACCTCTTCGAGCAACCTTCTCAGCTTTAAGCCTGATAGGATCGCAACATAGTAGCATGGTACGCTTATTTTGCGAGTTAGTGCTATTCTTGCTACAGTCTCTATCGTGCTCTAATTTTCCACACCTTGGACAAAATTCAAATCTCTTCATCCTCCTCTTGAAGGCATTCTTCGAAGTTCCTCTAGAGTGTCTCAAGAAATTTTCTTCTTGTCTCTCAATTCTCAAGGTCTCTTGTGCTCGACAAAGAATGATGAGACATATGTCAATCGAGATCTTCCTCGAAACTAAGACACTAACTAAACTAAGATACTTAATGCAAAACATCCTATTCTTTATTCTTTGCAGCTAAAAGAGCCTTTCTTTGTTTCAAACGTTCAAACATTGAATGGCACATAAATTGATTGCACCTCTGCATCTCGATTAATGTCACCCCCTCCAATGTAAATTTTGCATCGTTGGCCGTTAACTCAAAAGACTATCCCGTTGCTATTTCTTAAACAAGTGCTCTAAAAGGTAGCACTTTAACAACTTGGTATGGGCCGCTCCACTTAGATTTTAGCTTCCCAGGGAAAAGTCTCAATCGCAAGTTATAGACAAGAACATTCTAACCCTCCTTAAAATCTTTCTTGATAATGTAGGCATCATGTCTTATTTTGGTCCTTTCCTTGTAAAGCCTTGAGCTTTCGAATGCCAAGTCCTGCATTTCATCCAACTCTTCAAGTTTGAGGATTCTGCGTTCTCTCGCCTTTTTGTTATAGTAATTTAGGGTTTTAATAGCCCAAAATGCATGATGCTCAAGCTTTACTAGAAGATGGCACGCTTTGCCATACACAAGCCTATATGGCAACATTCTTATAGGTGTCCTAAATGCCGTACGATAAGCCCATAAGGCATCATCGAGCTTGTTCGACCAATCTTTCCTTGCTATTCTGACCGTCTTTTCCAGGATTTTCTTGAGCTCTCGATTTGAAAGCTCAACTTGTTCACTAGTTTGGGGATGATAAGGTATTGCCACCTTGTGCGTCACCCCATATTTCTTAAGCAGGACTTCAAATTGTCTGTTGTAGAAATGTGACCCACCATCACTGATTATTGCTTGTGGCACTCTAAATCTCGAAAAGAGTTTCTTCAAAAATCGGATAACTACTCTAGCATCATTTGTTGGTGATGCCAAAGCTTCTACCCACTTTGAAACATAGTCTACTTCTACCAAGTATACTTATTGCCGTATGAAGTTGGGAAAGGACCCATGAAGTCCAAACCCCAAACGACAAAAAGCTTAATCTCTAAAATTCTAGATAACGGCATCTTATTCCTCTTTAAGATATTTCCCAATCTTTGGCAGCAGTCACACTGCTCAACATAACTACGTGCATCTTTGAAGATGAAAGGCCAATAGAAACCGCATTCGAAGACTCGAGATACAGTTCTTGAAGCTCTATATGACCTGAGTAGGGAGTGTTATGGCATTGCTCTAAAATATTTGCTACTTCCCAACTAGCAAAACAACGTCGAAGCACCCTATCATTACACTTTTTGAAAAGGTAAGGATCATCCCAAACATACATCTGAACATCCCGTAAAGATTTTTTCCTATGTGGATAACTCAGATATGTAGGAATAATACCTCCAACCAAGAAGTTGGCATAATCAGTATACCAGGGAGCTTCTACTCTACTCATTGTCATAAGAATTTCATCCGGAAACGCTTCTTGAATTTTCCCTTCAATCTCCATACTGTCACTTTTCTGTAACCTAGAGAGATGATCTGCGACAACATTTTCTGCTTCTTTCTTATCCTTAATGGACAAGTCAAATTCTTGAAGTAACAAAATCCAGTGCATCAAGCGAGATTTTGCATCTTGCTTTTAGAAAAGATATCTCAAAGCTGCATGGTCAATGTAGATTATAACTTTCGAACCAAGCAAGTACGGTCTGCATTTGTCGCATGCATAGAAAACTGCAAGCATCTCTTTCTCTGTGGCTGTATAGTTGAGTTAAGCTCCTACCAATACTCTACTAGCATAGTAGATGACATGTAGCTTTCCCTCTTTCTTTTGTCTAAGCACACAACCCAAAGCTAAATCACTTGCGTCACACATTATTTTGAATGGAAGTTTCTAGTCCGGTGATGAAATCAATAGAGCTGTGAAAAGAGATTTTTTAAGAACATCAAATGCCTTGACCAGTAAATTTGTTAGAGGTTTAGCAATTAGAGAGAAGTTCTTGATGAATCTTTTGTAAAATCTGGCATGACCCTGAAATGCTCTAACTCCTATAACTATTGTTGGTGCATCCATTTTTTCTATCACCTCTATCTTAGCTCTATCGACTTCCATGCCAGCTCTAGAAATCTTATGCCCAAGGACTATTCCTTTATCTACCATAAAATGGCAGTTTTTCCAACTGAGCACAAGGTTCTTTTCCTCACATCTCTGCAACACTTTATCTAGGTTGTCAAGACAGTGATCAATTGAGTCTCCAAATATAGAGAAGTCATCCATGAAGATTTCAATAATCTTTTCGTTCATCTCCCAAAAGATAGACTTCATGCAACGTTGAAACATTGCTGGGCATAACTTAATCCAAAAGGCATTCTGCGATATGCAAAAATACCAAAGGGATATGTGAAAGATGTATTCTTTTGATCTCTAGGGTATATTGCAATTTGGTTGTACCCAGAGTACCTATCCAAAAAGCAATAATACGAATACCCAGCTATCCTTTCCAATATTTGATCAATGAATGGAAGTGGGAAATGATCTTTGTGTGTAGCTTCATTCAACTTACGGTAATCAACGTACACTCTCCATCCAGTTATAGTCGTTGTTGGTATGAGCTCCCCTTCCTCGTTGATCACAACTATCATTCCTCCTTTCTTGGGAACATAATGTATTGGGCTGACCCACTCACTATCTTTCTAGGAGTTTAATCACCTCCTTCTTAACAACCTCCTTCATGTTTGGATTAAGTCTCCTTTGTCGGTCTACTCTCAGCCTCGCTCCATCCTCCATGTGAATGTGGTGCATCACATTTTCTGGGCTTATCCCCTTGATGTCAGATATTTGCCACGCAATGGCCTTAATCTGTTTGTTCACAACTGTGAGCACTTTTTCTTCTTCCTTAGTGAGCTTGTTTGATATAATAATCGGTAATCTCCCTCCATCTATTAAGAAAGCATATCTCAGATGGGAGGGTAGCTCTTTGAGTTCTAAGGAAGGAGCTTTTACAAATGAGGGTGGAGTACGATATTTCAAGTGAATCTCTAGCTCCTCAAGCAGACCTTTCTTGTCAATTTTCTCCTCTACTTCTTCTACAAAGTCCTCTGCGACTCTTTCTAGTTCTTTATCCTCTATTCTAGAGATGTTCTTCTTACAGAATTTGAGGATACACTCATCTACAACATCTATTTTCATGCACATCCCTTCATCAAGAGGATGACGTATAACACCTATTATGTTGAACTCAACCTTCTCATCTCTAATTCTGAGAACCAATTTACCATTATGCACATCTACCAATGCATGTGCGGTGTTGAGGAATGGTCTTCTGTAAATTAGTGGACAGTTCTTGTCCTCAGAGAAATCTAGAACCACAAAGTCAACTGGAAAGATGAATTTGTCTATCTTTACCAGGACATCCTCAACTACACCGTATGGATTCTTAATAGTTTGTTCCGCCAATTGGAGAAGCATAGAAGTTGGCTTAACCTCACACAAACCTAGTTTTTGAAATATAGATAAAGGCATCAAGTTGATACTTGCGCCTAAATCATACGGACATTTTGGAAACTTGATTTCACCAATGAAACAGGGAATTGTAAAACTCCCTAGATCTTTTAGCATTGTTGGAAGTTTTTTTGAGATAAGAGAGCTACAATCAGTTGTGAGGGTCATCGTCTCTCCATCTTTCCATTTCCTCTTCTTAGTGATGAGTTCCTTTAGAAACTTGGCATAGTGTGGTACTTGATCTAGCATCTCTAAGAAAGAGACGCGAATCTGAACATTCTTCATTTTCTCCATGAAATGGAGAAATTTTTCATCCATCCCCGACTTTCTCTTTACCCTCTGAGAATAAGGGAGAATCGGGACCATTGGTAGAGGCGGTATGTAAATTTCTTCTTCCTCCACAACTTTTTCTTATGGGTCCTTTTCCCTGAGAGCTTCCTCCTCGTTATCTTTTTCTGGACTTTCCACGTCAAGTGGTTTAGCATCTCTTTGACTTTTTGAGAAGCTAATTCCTTGCCACTTCTTAAGGTGATTGCATTAACTTGGCCACGAGGATTTTCCTC
Organism: Hypericum perforatum; assembly: GCA_012979155.1. Classification (NCBI taxonomy): domain Eukaryota; kingdom Viridiplantae; phylum Streptophyta; class Magnoliopsida; order Malpighiales; family Hypericaceae; genus Hypericum; species Hypericum perforatum. Next base: position 17,116 of record SOPF01024671.1, on the reverse strand, counting down.
AGTAGAACTTGGGAGAGAGCCAGATGCTCTATGTGTATTTGTCTTAACAATTTACCCAAGTTGTACTTCCATGTTATGCATGACAGTTGCTTGACCTTTAAGAAACTGCTCCAAATTTTTCTGCCTTGCTTCCTGGGCCGCTAATGCCTTCAAGATTTGACTTTGGTTGTTGGATGAATCTCCAGATTGTTGGATGAATTTCTCAACCTTGTCAAATCTGTCCTCAAGTGCTACCATTCTTTCTCCTAAGAACCCACGTGGTTGAAAACTAGGTGGTGGTCCTTGTTGTGAGACACGTAAAGGCATTCCTTTATCAGGAACGATTGCCATACTGTCATCATTGTTTCTCTCTTTCCATGAGAAGTTAGGGTGGTTTCTCCAACCAGGATTGTATGTAGAGGAATATAGATTGTTTACCATTCAGTTTCCTCCTTGTCCTTGACAACTCACAAAGTTGACCAGCTCTATAGAGTGGATCATCATTGCACATTGAATAATCTCGTGGCTAGAGTTGCCACAAGCTTCGCAATGCTATTGTAAGACAACAACATCAACTTTGTTTAGAGTCAAATCGTGCAATTGCTTTGCCATCAAGTCTAATTGTGCTTGAAAAGAGGAGGAAGCATTCAAGTCTATCATTCCTCTTCTCTCACTTCACTCAGTTACCTCCCTTAACTCTCTAATACGTTGTCTTTTCCTCTCATTCGTAATTTTCCTGTTTTTGCTGCCAGCTCTTCCAAAATATGTTGGGCTTCAACCCTTTCCTTTCATAGGAAATTTTCATTGGAAGACGAGTCAACAGTTCCCACTGTTGATGGCGATAGGCTAAAATAAAATGTCTTAAGCAGAGACTCCTCAGACAAACCATGGTGCGGACATTTTCGTTGCAACTCCCTAAATCTCTCCCAACTTTCGCTCAAAGACTCTCCTTCATATTGTTCGAAGTTTGTAATCTCCTTAACGAGTTTGTTAGTCTTTGAGTAGGAGAAATATTTATCTAAGAAAGTATTTGCTAATTGCTCCTATATGGTTATTGGAGTACCCTTAAGTTGCTTATACCAAAGTTTAGCTTTATCCCTTAACGTGTATGGAAATATTATAATCTTAACGGCATCATCAGTCACTCCAGGATACTCAAAATTATCTGCTAATTCCATGAAGTTCCCCAGGTGTTCATTGGGATCTTCATTAGGCAAACCAAAGAAATTACTTGAAGCTTGAAGCACATTCACGGCTGGCTTTATTTCAAAGTGATTAGCTTCGACAGCTGGCCATTGGATTCCAGTTTTTGCTCCTTCGTAAGTTGGTTTCCTATGGTCCATTAGAGAATGTCTAGGGGCATGAACTCCATCCCTTTGACCCTCTTGCCTTTGATCCATTCTTTCTTTTTCTCTTCTATCCCTACGTAATGACCTTTCTAACCGCGTTATTTCTTCTTCAATCTCCAATGGAAAAATATTGGTTGAACGGGTTAATGGCATGCATGTAACTTGTCAAGCAAGATACGTTACTTGGTCGAAGAGTAAACGAAAAATCAAGAAAAATTAAAATAAAAGATAATATACTAAAAATAAAAAATAAAAAAATATTAATATATATTGATCTAAGTTCGTAAACTGAATTGAGAGTCTAAGATCTCAATCCCCACTAACAGTGCCAATTTGTTCGATGTTCAGATTATGCTAATGGCATCGTGAACTATCTACCGTAATTCTGCACGATAAAGGATGATTGGTCATTTCTTTTGGACTTACTGGTGTGCGCCAGCTTTGGGTGGCGTGCACCACCCCTAGCCCAGCCCAAAGCTCTGGCATACGCCAACAGCACCTGGCGTGTGCAAAAACTAAATGACTAACCAACCTGGTGTGCGCCAACTAAGGTGGCGTGCGCTAGTTCAGTAGCAGGGTTATAGTAGCTTGCAAATAAGAGTAAGTAGGGTTGTCGATCCACAGAGATTGAGTTATTAGGCCTACTCCAAGGTTTACTTACTAAACTAGGATCAGATTATGGATTTTGTTGTTGAACACTTGTGATCTAAACTCTAAAGATTGAAAATAAGATGATAACAACAAACATAAGCAAAGGTAGTTTATAAAACAGAATACTATAACAAATAATAAGCTAAAACAGAGCAATGTGCCTAAACCAACAACATAACCAAGATAAAGAGGGGTCTGAGTGTATGTGATGTGGTCTGAGTGAATCGAATGCAACCTCAACCACACTTTCGTGCATGATGAGTCTAAATTGCTACTTAACCTAGCTTAGAATATCGGATATGTTCTTCCGACCCCACTAACCAACTAAACCAAGTTAAGCATCAACTATAAGCTTCACTCTAAGGACAATCAGTAGGTTACCAAGGAGATTTCTCTCCTAGCAAGAGTACTAATCATCGAATCAACCTATCCACCAATTCTATCTCCTTCCGGTCTCAAGTTTTGACTAGCTACTAAGGCTTAGTGATCAAGTAAGTCTAAGGAATATGATCAAGCACGTTGATAAGAACACATACAATAACATACACAACTCTTATCAAGGACTACATCAAAGGTAACAAGGCACCAAACTCATACAACTACTCAAACATACTTATATTCAACATAATAAACATGAACATAGACAAAAGAGAGAAAGGAAGATGAAACTTATCAACATTCCAAGCTCCACTCTTGAAGTCCAAGTTCTTCTAAGTAAAAGGAAATATTTACATCTAGTTTTGTGGACACAATCTCGTTTTTGTCACAAATGTGCCACACTTGTTTACAAGACAAAAACTACCTAATATACTAACTAACTAAACGAATAGTAAACTAAATATCTAATCTAACTTATCTAATAACTTATCTAACCTAAAAATATCATAAAAGTTCCTGGCAAACTTGTCCCCTTGCCTTCACAAAGTTTAAGTCACCTTTGTCACTTCATGCATTTATTTTCCAACACTCAACTTTTATTTCACTTCTGTCCGTCTAGTTTGGCTTGCGCCATGTGCACCTGGCATGCGTCAGCCTTCATGATTTTGCTTCACTGAGTCGAAATAGTCGTCTGAGTGATCTTTCGTTCTTGCAACGGCTATGTGGCATGCGTCAAAGAGCTGGGCGTGCGCAAGAAGTCAATGCATCGAAATCCTTGGCTTCGTGACTTCCCTCTTATCCATGGCTTTTCGTGTGCGCTCGATTATCCTTCACCTCTTCTTGAATAGGCTCCTAAAAACAAGCAAATTAATGAAAAATGATAAAATTAACATAAAGACACAAAGAAGAAAAACTAACACTAAGACAACTAAAACACAACTAAATCAACCTAAAAACACTAAGGGCGATACACTAAAGGGGTTTGAATAATGAGTGTTTTTGACACTCATCACACCCCCACACTTGAATCATTGCTTGTCCCCAAGCAAACACTCAAAGTGCGGACAACCAAAACTAAAATAAAAAAAAACAAACAAACACAAAATAAGGTAAAGACATAGCATGAATCGATCTACACTTAACTTCCCTAAAAAACATCAGCTCGTATCAAAATGAAATCAAAAACTAAGTTAGTTCATTAATCCATAACACAAAGTACAACAAAACTAGTAGGCATCTCAGCACTCAATTGTTTAAACAAGTGTTAACTCTACATAAAAGACACTAGAAGGTTGACCTCACGAGGGTAGATAAGTGTTTCACTCATATAATCTGTATGGTCAACTTCCTATCACTCGCATACATGTCAATGTACTCAAAGCATCCTACTTCCTACTCAGCGCTATCTAAAAGTCGCAATGGTTGCTAATGATCGGGGGGTCTTTTCATTGGGTTGTAATAGGGCTTAAAGTTAAGGTAAGGTATAATTTATGGATAGTGGCTAAACCACCCAATCCGAGGACATATCACAAAAGCAACTAATCACTCGTCTAATCTAAACATCCTTGCATATATAATAAATAAACACACTCCCCAAGTAACCCAAAGATCTAAGATTGAGAAGCACAAGTATTGCCAAGACCACATGCCTTATTCAAATTCACATTCTTTTTTGCTTCTTTTTCTCTTTTTTTCATAATTCATTCATTCATTCATACAATTGTACATACATCGCATGTTCTAGGCAAAAACTCAACTTGTAACACGGCCATACTACCACATCCCAACGAATATTAACCAAATGAACCCCAAGCTACCAACTAAACCCAATACATATGCAAACCTAGACGTCCTCGAATTGGATGATCAAAGGGAAGGAAGATAGATGATATAAGGTTTGTAGTCGGCTTCCTAATCAAATGATCAAGAAAAGGCTAGGCTCAAATGGTTTAAACAACGGATATAATAGAGATTTTTGTCTCTAAAGCTCTAGGCTCAATGTCAAAGAATGCCCCCTGTCTTCTCACTAAATCCCATGCAACCTAGACTACGATAAGTACTAGTAGGATACCTCGATCAACTGACTAAGTATGCACCTCATGAAAAATATAGATACGGATGTCTCTTCCTTTGGCTCAAATACTCACAAGGTACACTCATCAACCCTCTAGTCTAGTCTACATAGTGAGACCACTAATCTAAACAACAGAGTGCAAGATTTCTACCTAATTCCTAGGCTTTGTGCTTGAATTAAATTCCTAACTAAGAAAATGATAAAATTCTAACACAAGTTGAAAATGTTTGAGGGGGGTCAAATTTTTGAAAAATTCATGCCAAGTCTAAACCTAAACAAAACATCCTAACATGCAGACATACTAAACAAATAAAAGGAAGATTCTAAGAAGGAACTCTCCCCCACACTTGAAAGACACATTGTCCTAAAGTGTAGACGATACTAATAAGCACCTAAAAACAAAAACAAAACAAAAGTGAGATAGTTTTATCTCGATGACCTAGTATGTTAAGAAGCATCAAGGAGATCAAACCCTGAAGAGCTCAAAATGGGAACACTTCCAAACCAAGTCCCCAAAGATATGGAAAACCAATCTCAAAACAAACGTACACAAACAAACATACAACAGAATAACTCATTAATGACTTGTTATGTAGACTACCTTCTTACGATCTTTTTGGCTTTAAGCCTAATGTATCACCGTCTAGTAGCATAACACAATCATTAAATGAGTTACAAACACACAACACAAAAACAGAGTCAAAATACAAGAAAATAAACAAATAAAATAAATAAAGAAAATTACAAATATGAGCTCCCTATCAATCATCTGAAGCTAGAGGTAGGGGTGAGCTTCAAACTGCCCAAATCGACAAACCGCCCCAAACTGACATCGACAAACTGATAATTTCTCAAACTCCCATGTAAATGGTTAAATGGAGTGGTTTTAAACCAAAACCGATAATCAAATAGGGTAGGGCAGGTTTAGTTGTAAATTGCCCCACAAAACCAAGAAATCGATATATATATAACCTAAATTTAACCTAGAACAGCCCCAAACGAATTTTCCAAGTGCCGAACATGAATGAACAACTTGTTTTAAGGTCTCATTTTGCATTTGAATTTCATGGATACCTTTTTTATTTTATTCGGCTTACCAAAATATTTCATATTTGCATGTTAAGTTTGATTTTTTTTATTAGATTAATATTTTCAGTTTCAAACCGAACCAACCCATGAAACCGCAAAACTACGAAACCATTGGTTTCTCACAAAATCAATAACCTAATGGTTTAAAAATTGACATTTTAAATTTGATGGTTTGGTGTGAAAAATCACACTGAAACCATCAAACCACCCCAATTACACCCCTAGCTAGAGGAGGTGGTGGGAACATGAAGTCGTTGCCAAAGTTCTCTGCCCAGGTGCGCATCCACTTAGCATGCGCTCACTGTTGCTTGTAATGCTTTTCATGGTGGGATATATGAGCTCTCTGATTGGTGTAAAATGCCCTCTGCTCCTCTCTCTATGCTCTTAGTTTGGCCTCCAAGCGAGCATTATAGTCGTACTGGTGGTCCCATCCAGCTGCGTTGCTAACTGCATCATCCTGTAGTTGCACGCTGTATCCATGAAGCTACTCTCTGTGACTCCGTAGCTGCACCTACATTGCAGCCAATTGGTCACGTAAAAACTGAATATCTGACTAGGAGTCAGGGGCTTGATGACTTAGCCCTGCATCATCATGTTGGGCCTGATACAGGTGGCTCGGGCCTACCTGCTCCTACTACTCCTACTGCTCCTCTCTTTGAGCTGGCACCATTCTTGGTGCCCCCAGGCATTTCAGCACTACTCTATCGATCATCGTCTTCTTAATCAGCTTGCTCTTATGGAGTTTCTCGATGCCAAAAGACACCGGCTCCAAAATCATCCCACGGAAAGCTGAAAACTACTCAGAAAAATGGTGATGTGTAATGTGGGAAATAATATGTCCTAAGTATAGATACCTAGGCTCCCTATTGCTTATTGATCTCGCAAAGTAGTCGATGATTATAGCAAAGGTGCTAAAGGGAATATCATGGTGAAGGCAATCTATGGCATAGAGCTGAGATCGAAAGACTTTAGACTCTTCCCATTGACCATAAATGGTCAGAGTCATAAAGCAATGGAGGATGCCTAGATATGATTCTCTAATCTGCAAATTAGGCACCCTCCCTAACTCATATCACTCAAACCCTGTAATCTCGTGCCATGCCCTATGAGCCTAACTAGTGGGCGAGAAATCTAACATCCTAGGTCCAGCCTTAAGGCTGAATAGGTTGTTAAACTCGACCTCATCCATGCTAAAATTAGTGTCAAAAATACATGCAGTAAAAGATCGTCTATTAGCCGATACCTGCAACCTGCAATAAAACTCTAACACTAATTTTTGCCTAGCCATGATCTCTCTGTTCTCAAAATATCTCCACCCTAGTTTCCTAAATGCAGACCTCAGTTGCCTATCTACCCCTAGTGTCTTCATATCATCCCAGTCTATCGTAAAATGACTAAGGGCATTAAGGTGTGAGAATTGTTGATACCTCTCTCCCTCCTAATCGTGGAAGATCACGAAGGGAGCGTTGTAGCGGTCGTGAATATCTGGGGGTGGAGATCTAGATGGAGAAGGCAAAGGGTTTCTTGCTTGTTTCCTCATGTCTCCTCTTGGAATCCTGCTAGATCCTGTAGCATCCACCATCGAAATGTTTGTTTTGGACCTTGGAAAGTGTGGGAAAATGGCTCGGGAAAGTTGGGCAAGTGAAATTTTAAAGATTTGGAAAGTGGGAATTTTCGAATTTTGAAAATTTGTGAAGAACCTGAACTGCCCGAGAGTTTTATAGGCAATTCTGTCTAAACTTGGCATACACCAGATTTGTTGGCATGCACTAGCTTCTTTTTTGCCCAACACTAGCATGTGCTAGATGTAACGTGCACCAGCTTCTCCAAATCATAATACATGGCGCGCGCCATATACCTACGCGTGCGCCATATATGTACAAACCTCAAAATAAACTTCATAAAACATACATACACACTACTAAAAGATCACACAAAAGAAACTAACATGCGAAACTAATTTTTTTGGTTTTTATTTACGCTGCATTCCTAGAAAGCTTGAAAACCAAACGCCCCATTAGCATGGGTCAAAGGTGCAACTTGGACGTTCGCAATTCACACAACTCACGAATGGCATACCATGACAAAATACCTCTTCGAGCAACCTTCTCAGCTTTAAGCCTGATAGGATCGCAACATAGTAGCATGGTACGCTTATTTTGCGAGTTAGTGCTATTCTTGCTACAGTCTCTATCGTGCTCTAATTTTCCACACCTTGGACAAAATTCAAATCTCTTCATCCTCCTCTTGAAGGCATTCTTCGAAGTTCCTCTAGAGTGTCTCAAGAAATTTTCTTCTTGTCTCTCAATTCTCAAGGTCTCTTGTGCTCGACAAAGAATGATGAGACATATGTCAATCGAGATCTTCCTCGAAACTAAGACACTAACTAAACTAAGATACTTAATGCAAAACATCCTATTCTTTATTCTTTGCAGCTAAAAGAGCCTTTCTTTGTTTCAAACGTTCAAACATTGAATGGCACATAAATTGATTGCACCTCTGCATCTCGATTAATGTCACCCCCTCCAATGTAAATTTTGCATCGTTGGCCGTTAACTCAAAAGACTATCCCGTTGCTATTTCTTAAACAAGTGCTCTAAAAGGTAGCACTTTAACAACTTGGTATGGGCCGCTCCACTTAGATTTTAGCTTCCCAGGGAAAAGTCTCAATCGCAAGTTATAGACAAGAACATTCTAACCCTCCTTAAAATCTTTCTTGATAATGTAGGCATCATGTCTTATTTTGGTCCTTTCCTTGTAAAGCCTTGAGCTTTCGAATGCCAAGTCCTGCATTTCATCCAACTCTTCAAGTTTGAGGATTCTGCGTTCTCTCGCCTTTTTGTTATAGTAATTTAGGGTTTTAATAGCCCAAAATGCATGATGCTCAAGCTTTACTAGAAGATGGCACGCTTTGCCATACACAAGCCTATATGGCAACATTCTTATAGGTGTCCTAAATGCCGTACGATAAGCCCATAAGGCATCATCGAGCTTGTTCGACCAATCTTTCCTTGCTATTCTGACCGTCTTTTCCAGGATTTTCTTGAGCTCTCGATTTGAAAGCTCAACTTGTTCACTAGTTTGGGGATGATAAGGTATTGCCACCTTGTGCGTCACCCCATATTTCTTAAGCAGGACTTCAAATTGTCTGTTGTAGAAATGTGACCCACCATCACTGATTATTGCTTGTGGCACTCTAAATCTCGAAAAGAGTTTCTTCAAAAATCGGATAACTACTCTAGCATCATTTGTTGGTGATGCCAAAGCTTCTACCCACTTTGAAACATAGTCTACTTCTACCAAGTATACTTATTGCCGTATGAAGTTGGGAAAGGACCCATGAAGTCCAAACCCCAAACGACAAAAAGCTTAATCTCTAAAATTCTAGATAACGGCATCTTATTCCTCTTTAAGATATTTCCCAATCTTTGGCAGCAGTCACACTGCTCAACATAACTACGTGCATCTTTGAAGATGAAAGGCCAATAGAAACCGCATTCGAAGACTCGAGATACAGTTCTTGAAGCTCTATATGACCTGAGTAGGGAGTGTTATGGCATTGCTCTAAAATATTTGCTACTTCCCAACTAGCAAAACAACGTCGAAGCACCCTATCATTACACTTTTTGAAAAGGTAAGGATCATCCCAAACATACATCTGAACATCCCGTAAAGATTTTTTCCTATGTGGATAACTCAGATATGTAGGAATAATACCTCCAACCAAGAAGTTGGCATAATCAGTATACCAGGGAGCTTCTACTCTACTCATTGTCATAAGAATTTCATCCGGAAACGCTTCTTGAATTTTCCCTTCAATCTCCATACTGTCACTTTTCTGTAACCTAGAGAGATGATCTGCGACAACATTTTCTGCTTCTTTCTTATCCTTAATGGACAAGTCAAATTCTTGAAGTAACAAAATCCAGTGCATCAAGCGAGATTTTGCATCTTGCTTTTAGAAAAGATATCTCAAAGCTGCATGGTCAATGTAGATTATAACTTTCGAACCAAGCAAGTACGGTCTGCATTTGTCGCATGCATAGAAAACTGCAAGCATCTCTTTCTCTGTGGCTGTATAGTTGAGTTAAGCTCCTACCAATACTCTACTAGCATAGTAGATGACATGTAGCTTTCCCTCTTTCTTTTGTCTAAGCACACAACCCAAAGCTAAATCACTTGCGTCACACATTATTTTGAATGGAAGTTTCTAGTCCGGTGATGAAATCAATAGAGCTGTGAAAAGAGATTTTTTAAGAACATCAAATGCCTTGACCAGTAAATTTGTTAGAGGTTTAGCAATTAGAGAGAAGTTCTTGATGAATCTTTTGTAAAATCTGGCATGACCCTGAAATGCTCTAACTCCTATAACTATTGTTGGTGCATCCATTTTTTCTATCACCTCTATCTTAGCTCTATCGACTTCCATGCCAGCTCTAGAAATCTTATGCCCAAGGACTATTCCTTTATCTACCATAAAATGGCAGTTTTTCCAACTGAGCACAAGGTTCTTTTCCTCACATCTCTGCAACACTTTATCTAGGTTGTCAAGACAGTGATCAATTGAGTCTCCAAATATAGAGAAGTCATCCATGAAGATTTCAATAATCTTTTCGTTCATCTCCCAAAAGATAGACTTCATGCAACGTTGAAACATTGCTGGGCATAACTTAATCCAAAAGGCATTCTGCGATATGCAAAAATACCAAAGGGATATGTGAAAGATGTATTCTTTTGATCTCTAGGGTATATTGCAATTTGGTTGTACCCAGAGTACCTATCCAAAAAGCAATAATACGAATACCCAGCTATCCTTTCCAATATTTGATCAATGAATGGAAGTGGGAAATGATCTTTGTGTGTAGCTTCATTCAACTTACGGTAATCAACGTACACTCTCCATCCAGTTATAGTCGTTGTTGGTATGAGCTCCCCTTCCTCGTTGATCACAACTATCATTCCTCCTTTCTTGGGAACATAATGTATTGGGCTGACCCACTCACTATCTTTCTAGGAGTTTAATCACCTCCTTCTTAACAACCTCCTTCATGTTTGGATTAAGTCTCCTTTGTCGGTCTACTCTCAGCCTCGCTCCATCCTCCATGTGAATGTGGTGCATCACATTTTCTGGGCTTATCCCCTTGATGTCAGATATTTGCCACGCAATGGCCTTAATCTGTTTGTTCACAACTGTGAGCACTTTTTCTTCTTCCTTAGTGAGCTTGTTTGATATAATAATCGGTAATCTCCCTCCATCTATTAAGAAAGCATATCTCAGATGGGAGGGTAGCTCTTTGAGTTCTAAGGAAGGAGCTTTTACAAATGAGGGTGGAGTACGATATTTCAAGTGAATCTCTAGCTCCTCAAGCAGACCTTTCTTGTCAATTTTCTCCTCTACTTCTTCTACAAAGTCCTCTGCGACTCTTTCTAGTTCTTTATCCTCTATTCTAGAGATGTTCTTCTTACAGAATTTGAGGATACACTCATCTACAACATCTATTTTCATGCACATCCCTTCATCAAGAGGATGACGTATAACACCTATTATGTTGAACTCAACCTTCTCATCTCTAATTCTGAGAACCAATTTACCATTATGCACATCTACCAATGCATGTGCGGTGTTGAGGAATGGTCTTCTGTAAATTAGTGGACAGTTCTTGTCCTCAGAGAAATCTAGAACCACAAAGTCAACTGGAAAGATGAATTTGTCTATCTTTACCAGGACATCCTCAACTACACCGTATGGATTCTTAATAGTTTGTTCCGCCAATTGGAGAAGCATAGAAGTTGGCTTAACCTCACACAAACCTAGTTTTTGAAATATAGATAAAGGCATCAAGTTGATACTTGCGCCTAAATCATACGGACATTTTGGAAACTTGATTTCACCAATGAAACAGGGAATTGTAAAACTCCCTAGATCTTTTAGCATTGTTGGAAGTTTTTTTGAGATAAGAGAGCTACAATCAGTTGTGAGGGTCATCGTCTCTCCATCTTTCCATTTCCTCTTCTTAGTGATGAGTTCCTTTAGAAACTTGGCATAGTGTGGTACTTGATCTAGCATCTCTAAGAAAGAGACGCGAATCTGAACATTCTTCATTTTCTCCATGAAATGGAGAAATTTTTCATCCATCCCCGACTTTCTCTTTACCCTCTGAGAATAAGGGAGAATCGGGACCATTGGTAGAGGCGGTATGTAAATTTCTTCTTCCTCCACAACTTTTTCTTATGGGTCCTTTTCCCTGAGAGCTTCCTCCTCGTTATCTTTTTCTGGACTTTCCACGTCAAGTGGTTTAGCATCTCTTTGACTTTTTGAGAAGCTAATTCCTTGCCACTTCTTAAGGTGATTGCATTAACTTGGCCACGAGGATTTTCCTCAGTAGAACTTGGGAGAGAGCCAGATGCTCTATGTGTATTTGTCTTAACAATTTACCCAAGTTGTACTTCCATGTTATGCATGACAGTTGCTTGACCTTTAAGAAACTGCTCCAAATTTTTCTGCCTTGCTTCCTGGGCCGCTAATGCCTTCAAGATTTGACTTTGGTTGTTGGATGAATCTCCAGATTGTTGGATGAATTTCTCAACCTTGTCATATCTGTCCTCAAGTGCTACCATTCTTTCTCCTAAGAACCCATGTGGTTGAATACCAGGTGGTGGTCCTTGTTATGAGAACGTAAAGGCATTCCTTTATCAGGAACGATTGCCATACTGTCATCATTGTTTCTCTCATTCCATGAGAAGTTAGGGTGGTTTCTCCAACCAGGATTGTATGTAGAGGAATATGGATTGTTTACCATTCTGTTTCCTCCTTGTCCTTGACCATTCACAAATTTGACCTGCTCTATAGAGTGGCTCATCATTGCACATTGAATAATCTCGTGGCCAGAGTTGCCACAAGCTTCGCAATGCTATTATAAGGCAACAACATCAACTTTGTTTAGAGTCAAATCGTGCAATTGCTTTGCCATTAAGTCTAATTATGCTTGAAAAGAGGAGGAAGCATTCAAGTCTATCATTCCTCTTCTCTCACTTCGCTCAATTACCTCCCTTAACTCTCTAATGGGTTGTCTTTTCCTCTCATTCGTAATTATCCTGTTTGTTGCTGTCAGCTCTTCTAGAATATATTGGGCTTCAGCCCTCTCCTTTCTCAGGAAATTTCCATTGGAAGATGAGTCAACAGTTCCCATTATTGATGGTGATAGGCTAAAAAAGCAGAGACTCATCACACAAACCATGGTGCGGACATTTTCGTTGCAACTCCTTAAATCTCTCCCAAGTTTTGCTTAAAGACTCTCCTTCAAATTCTTCGAAGTTTGTAATCTCCTTAAGGAGTTTCTTAGTCTTTGAGTAGGGGAAATATTTATCTAAGAAAGCATTTGCTAATTGCTCTCATGTGGTTATTGGAGTACCCTTAAGTTGCTTATACCAAAGTTTAGCCTTATCTCTTAACGTGTATGGAAACATTCTAATCTTAACGGCATCATCAGTCACTCTAGCATACTTAAAATTATCAGCTAATTCCATGAAGTTCCCCAGGTGTTCATTGGGATCTTCATTAGGCAAACCAAAGAACTGACCCGAAGCTTGAAGCACATGAATCACGGCCGACTTAATTTCAAAGTGATTAGCTTTGACAGTTCCAGTTTTTGCTCCTTCGTAAGTTGGTCTCCCATAATCCATTAGAGAATGTCTAGGGGCATGAACTCCATACCCTTGACCCTTTTGCCTTTGATCCATTCTTTCTTTTTCTCTTCTCTTCCTACGTAATGACCTTTCTAACCGCGTTATTTCTTCTTCAATCTCCAATGGAGAAATATTGGTTGAATGGGTTAATGGCATGCATGTAACTTGTCAAGCAAGACAAGTTACTTGGTCGAAGAGTAAACGAAAAAATTAAGAAAAATTAAAATAAAAGATAATATACTAAAAATAAAAAATACTAATATATATATATTGATCCGAGTTCGTAAACCGAATTGAGAGTCTAAGATCTCAATCCCTGGCAATGGTGCCAATTTGTTCGATGTTCAGATTGCGCTAATGGCACGATAAAGGATGATTGGCAGTTTCTTTTGGACTTACTGGCGTGTGCCAGCTTTGGGTGGCATGCGCAACCCCTAGCCCAGCCCGAAGCTCTGGCACTCGCCAACAGCACCTGGCGCGTGCAAAAACTAAATGACTAACCAACCTGGCATGCGCCAACTAAGGTGGCATGTGCCAATTCAGCATCTGGGTTACAATAGCTTGTGATCTAAACTCTAAAGATTGGAAACAAAGATGATAACAACAAACATAAGCAAAGGTTGTTTATAAAATAGAATACTAACATATAATAAGCTAAAATAGAGCAAGGTGCCTAAACTAACAACATAACCAAGATAAAGAGGGGTCTAAGTGTATGTGATGTGGTACAAGTGAATCGAAGGCAACCTCAATAATGAGAGGTCGTTTTGACACGCCTCCGATGCAATATAGATTATGAAGTAGGGTTGTCGATCCACGAGGAATGAGATTACGCCTTACTCGGCTTACTTACTTAGCTTTAGGAATTTTATGTCTTTGGTTTCTTTGGTTTGGTTTAGGTGGCTTAACAAACTAACATGCATAAAACAATAACAAACTCAATTTAAATCATGCAAGAACACAAGAACACACAAGAACACACAAGAACACAAGATATATATCAACTTAAACAAAAGTGGTATGATACCATAGATTACTTAAGTAAACTAAATGGTTCATTGGGTTTTTAAGCTCATGCCACGATCCGGGTGTTTCAAGGCAACTAATCTACACTTTCGCGCTAGATTAGTCTAAATTAATCTTTAACTAGACTTATGTGAACTCGATGTGCTTTCGCTCCCATGAGTTACATAAATCTAACTAAACATCAACTATAAACATCACCCTTTTGGATAACAAATCACCAAGTGAAATTTTCATCTAACGAGGCAACGAATCAACAAGTTAAAAGTTCGATCAAGTCTTTCTCCTTTCGGTCTCAAGACTTGATTATTATCTTCGTTCTAGGTGATCAAATTAGACTAAGCATGAAGTACTTTAACAAATACATGAACCTTATCATTTTTACCCATTTTAAACCATTAGAAAACTTAAGGTTTCAAGGCATCACACCACTAAGTAAACTACTCACACATGCTTAACATAAACATACAAGCAAACATATATATTACATAAACAACATCAACATACATAATATCTTACAAGACAAAGTAAGATAGCAATAAGTAAAAGAGTAAAAGGTTTTACAAGTACAAGCCAAGGCTTGGTTTTGCCTTAGGTTCTTTTTCTTCTCCCTTCTCCTTTTTTTCCTTCTTTCTTTCTTCCTTTCTTTCTCTCCTTCTTTGGTATGTGAGTGTTGGCTCTCTTGGCTGCCTCCTTTTGGTTACTTAACTAACATAATAATCTTAAGTCATATTACAAGCCAATTTACATCAAAAGCTTACTTAACTAATTAATTCTTTACATAATATCTTAACCACTTTTGCATCCATGTTTCTAGCTTTAGGACTTAGCAACAACAAGTTAAAAGAAGTGTAGCCATCCTTGTTCCCTTCAAGTCACAGCTAATTTGAGTCATCTTATCCTCTCAAATTGGCAGCCACGGATTTGGGCCAAGAAGCCCAAAGTTTGGCCCAAATCAACCATCAAGTTTGGCCCACTCGGACAGAATCGGCCCATGACATTGGATCAAGCGGCTGCCCAAATTAGATGACGAATTATCAGACGCCCTTTCGATACAATATAGATACGGACTTCTTCTTTCCAACACTACTGATGGCGCCTTAATCTGACTTCTTATGAGGAAGTTATGAATTTTCTCGTGCAAGAGGTCTGGCCCGGCGAACTACATGGTTAGCCTCGGAAATAATTGGTGCATTCGGTTTGTCAATGCCATTTTGCTCACAACCTTGTGATCTTGATCATGCATTGTGATATCATCATCCGTGAAGCTCCTATACATAAAGAAAACATAAGAAAAATGAACAAACACGACAAAAGAACAATATGTACAAAAATGAGATAAAGACTTAGAAAACTCGTAAAAACGATATGTAACAAACGCTAAACTTACACTAAAATGTACATAAGTAATGAGTGTTTTTGACACTCGTCACTCAACCACATTTTCGTGCATGATGAGTCTAAATTGCTACTTAACCTAGCTTAGAAGATCGGATATGTTTTTCCGACCCCACCAACCAACTAAACCAAGTTAAGCATCAACTATAAGCTTCACTCCAAGGACAATCAATAGGTTACCCAGGAGATTTCTCTCCTAGCAAGAGTACTAATCATCGAATCAACCTATCTATCAATTCTATCTCCTTCCGATCTCAAGTTTTGACTAGCTACTAAGGCTTGGTGATCAAGCAAGTCTAAGCAATATGATCAAGCACATTGATAAGAACACATACAATAACATACACAACTCTTATCAAGGGCTACATCAAAGGTAACAAGGCACCAAACTCATACAACTACTCAAACATACTTATATTCAACATAATATACATGAACATAGACAAAAGAGAGAAAGGATATGAAACTTATCAAGGTTCCAAGCTCCACTCTTCAAGTCCAAGTTCTTCTAAGTAAAAGGAAATATTTACATCTGGGTTTGTGGACACAATCTCGTTTTTCTCACAAATGTGCCACACTTGTTTACAAGACAAAAACTACCTAATGTACTAACTAACTAAAGGAATAGAAAACTAAATATCTAATCTAACTTATCTAATAACTTATCTAACCTAAAAATATCCTAAAAGTGCCTACCAAACTTGTCCCCTTACCTTCACAAAGTTTAAGCCACCTTTGTCACTTCATGCATTTGTTTGTCCAACACTCAACTTTTATTTCACTTCTGTCCGTCTGGTCTAGCGTGCGCTAAGTTCACCTGGCGTGCGCCAGCCTTCACGATTTTGCTTCACTGAGTTGAAATGGTCGTCTAAGTGATCTGTCGTTCTTGCAACTGCTATGTGGCATGCGCCAAAGAGCTTGGCGTGCGCCAGAAGTCAATGCATCGAATTCCTTGGCTTCGTGACTTCCCTCTTATCCATGGCTTCACGTGTGCGCTCGATCATCCTTCACCTCTCCTCTAAGAGGCTCCTAAAAAACAATAAAATCAACATAAAGACACAAAGAAGGAAAACTAACACTAAGACAACTAAAACACAACTAAATCAACCTAAAAACACTAATAATGATACACTAAAGGGGTATGAATAATGAGTATTTTTGACACTCATCAAGCACTGGGGCATCGAGTGGCCACTGGGCATGTGCTACTCCTTCCCGCACTTTGATAATTCTTCTTGCAATGGCCTTGATTCTTGTCCCGCTTGCTTTACCCTTTCAAACACTTACAAAACACACAAAACCAATAAGTGTTTCACTCCCAAATCAACATGATCAAACAATATAAAGGACGTACAAAACACGACTAAAATTCACCTAAACTATAACTAAAACATAACCAATCTATGATGAATGAGACATGTGTTTACACATACATCACACCCCCACACTTAACTCTTTGCTTGTCCTCAAGCAAAGTGCATCAGAAAAA
>SOPF01024668.1:23160-45175 GCA_012979155.1 Hypericum perforatum | reverse complement strand
GAGAGAGAGAGAGAGAGAGAGACCAAAGCCGAAATCTTTCCTCGTAATGGGTTGCTTTCTCGCCTGTTTCGGTACCTCCAAGGATGGCAGGCGCAGGAAGCACAGGCACAAGCTCCATCCCGGTCACTACCATCAGGTGTTTGTCTAATTGCCTCAACGTTTTGGTTCGTGTCGGAGAAAGTTGGGTTCTTTTTGGTTCCTCTTTTGGGCTGATTTTGACAACTTTTGCAGAGAATTCCGCTCCAGCCGCCTCTGCAATCTGGTTCCCCTGCTTCGAAGCAGGAAAACTCGGTCGAGCCTGTCAACCCAGTTCCGGATACACGGTGAGTAGCCAGCCGTTCAAGTTTGGTAGTTTAAATTTACCTTTTTGAGCTTGCATTGATGCTGGGTATTGATGTTTCTGTAGGGAGGAGAAAGAGGAGGAGCAGTTGAGTGTTTTTACTCGGAAGAGGGTCACTTTTGATTCGAATGTGGTAACTTACGAGCATGTTTCGTTGGGGGAATCTCAGGATTTCTTGGTTGAGAATGGTGGCGGTGTTAAAAAGGAGGAGGAGAAGGAGAAGGAAGAGATTTTGGTTGAGGCAAAACTTAGCCAGTCTCATTCCCAGTCCGAGGATAGCTCTATTACTTCAGGCTCCTCCGGGTCCTACCCGACCAATCATAGGTACCATAGTTGTAGAGAGAGTGATGATGAGTTGGACGCATTTGAGGCGAGTGATGTGAATGACGATTTCGATGCTGATGATGATGACGATTTCGATGCTGATGATGAGGAAGGGGTTGTAGACAGTGAGGATGGTCCGGCTTTTGCACGCTTGAGGGCTAGAGAAGGTATCGTAGAAGAAGAGGATTATGGTTATGAGGTAGAGAGTGAGGTTCTGAGGAAGAGGGAATTGAGTGGGTGCCGGAACATGCGAGACAGGGTTGCCTACATACACCCTGTGTTGAACCCAGTTGAGAATATTACTCAGTGGAAGGCTGTGAAGACAAAGGGTGCTGCTCTGACCAACAACCAGAAAGAAAACTTGAAGTTGGATGAGGAGCCGCAGATTCCGTTCAGCTCGGAGCCTACTTTTAGGGAGTCCTCCTTGAGCTTCAAAGGAGGGAAGCCTCGACAAGTTAAAAAATCTACTAATTCAGACATGGGTGTGGATGCTAGCTTGTCTACTTGGCTGGGTTCATCTGAGTATTCCCGTAGGCCTGCCATGGCTGGACCAGTAAACATGGGAACACCTGAAAAGAGTATGTCGCGTGGTTCCTCCAATTCACCTCGGAGCTTTGATGACCGGCCGATATTGGGGGCTTTAACTTTGGACGAGATTAAACAGTTCTCTGCTACTTCTTCACCTAGGAAGTCACCGAGTCACAGTCCTGATGAAATGCCAATCATTGGTAGTGTTGGAACGTTTTGGAACAATAGTGGCTCCAGTAAGGATTCGGTTACTGTCCTTTCTGTCAAAGGGATACCAAACACTACCAGCAAGTATAGAGAGGTAGAAGCACAGTGAATCTGCAGGTTGTTATAGAAATTTGTTTGACTGACAAATAACTAAAGGAGCTGCGTTTATATTTGTGCAGGACAAGAAAGTGAACTGGCACTCCACCCCGTTCGAGACAAGGCTTGAGAGAGCTTTAAGTGGAGGAGCAACCTAGTTACTTTTCGGCTACACATTCATGGTTCTAATGGTTGCTGCTGATACAAGTTCCGAGTGTTTCCGTTTTGTGCCTAGGATAGATATCTTCATTGTTCTTGTGAATTAGAGTGTGTTCTTTTGCTGATACCTGCTCTGTTGCTGTAACACTTTCTACTCTTCATTGGGGTGAATATAATACATTTCTTCATTCTTTTACAATTGGGTACCTTCTCTCCCTCCACAAGTGATGCTGCCCACTGATGAAGTGGCTTGGATTGAATTTTAAAATGGATGTTCATCTTTCTGCAGCAGGCACCGATTTAAATGCTAGACCTGAGCAATTTACTAAAAAAAAAGATTTCGATCCAACAGTCCAAATTAGACATCTATGCGCAGTAGAAAGTATCCAACTAACACGTGAACGGTTCCACTTCAATAGGTCGAGAAAAAAGTTTCTCCATTGATGTTGCAACTCCAAGAACAATTAATGCCAGAACAGCAAAATGTATTATTCTATACGACTCTTCCTTTCCCCTTTCCCATGAGCAATTTTATGATACACATCCGGCACAAGTTTTTATCTTGCTTGTATTGTAACATTCCCCTACAGAATCCATGAAAAATCCAAGTAGAAGCTGGAAACGAATGAGATTTCACATCCAGCACAAGTGGAAGCTCTAGTGACAATGGCACCCAGAAGGAAAAGGCTAACAATCCACCCCACATTGCTTGAGCACGGGGCCGGTTTGCTTGGGCAAGAAGGGATCAATCCGAACCCAGACCAGGGAGAAGATTGATGCAAGAAGAATGGACCAGAGGACTACTATTGTAGGAGTCCTGTTTTGCTTTCCCATTAGGCCTTTCAGGAAAGGATAGAGATGTGTGATGACCCAGAATGCAAAGAATAGTTTCCCGAACAATGGCCCCCAAGAACCGTATCCGTTGTTGATCGCGTCAGACACTCCAGCAACCACTCCCACCATGTTGATGATGATCAATGTGGTTGGAGGGATCAGAAGAGTGGTCCATTTGAACATGTAGAGGTCTCCAAACTCGGAGTCATCAGCCGCCTTTGATGTAACGGTGAAGTTGGTGTCGACTCCAGCCAGGACCTTCAACAGTCCCTGGAAAACAGCGAAAAGATGTGCTGAGACGCCACCTATCACCCAAAACTGCTCGTTTCGCCAGAAGTCCTGGATGCTCACTCCACTCCAGCGGAGTTCCAGTACACCCGTTGCTATGATGGAGAGAAAAAGAGCGAGGAACCACACGCTGGCTAAGTTAGTCAGCTGCACATGAAAGAAATTTTCTGTAAGGAAACATGTGAAACAAACTCTGCTTGAAGGCTAGAGTGGTTCTTACAGTTGGGATGATAAATTTTCCTGTCAGAAGGCAGACAGCTGGAAGGGTACAGTAGGCAAGTAAAGGGATGGAGGTGAAAGGGTAGACAATGGTGTTGATATAAGCTAGTCTTTCTAGCCATTTCAATTTTCCTCCATAGCCATACCACAAAGGGCAGTGTCTACTCATGAAAATCTCGACGGAGCCGAGAGCCCATCGGAGTACTTGGTGCAACCTGTCGGATAGATTGATGGGAGCTGATCCCTTGAATGCTGCGAGCTTTGGCGAACAGTAGATGGACTTCCATCCTCTGCAATGCATCTTGAATCCTGTCAATATGTCCTCGGTGACAGAACCGTAAATCCATCCGATCTGTGTAATGAAGTTGAGCATATTAGTTATGCTCTTATGGGGCATTTTCAATCGGAAGACTTGTTGATGTATAGATAGGCGCTTACCTCTTTACCCCATTCAGTTTTTTCTTCATAGCCACAACTTATGACATGGATGGCTTCCTTGATGAGTGATGAGGAGTTGGTTCCTTCAGGAATGCCACCATTTTCCAATAGAGTAGAGGCGATAAACACGGGTGACTGCCCGAATCTTTTCTCGAAGCTTCTCTGCGACATGAGTGATGATTTCTCCAATTCTTCATAACCTTCCAGTCCTTCTTCGATTTCTTCGAGATCAAATGCTGGAACTGAGCCTTTCCTCATGTAGTTCTTCCCCATCTTCTTCTTCTTGGAATAAAGACCTCCAAAGAGACTTTCCTGTCCCTTTCTCTTAGTCTTGGACTTCCTAGAACCACCAAAGCAACAACAGCACCAAGATGGCCAGCAGTCACACGTCATCTTTGGTCGCTTCTGTGATACTGGTGGATCGTAACCATACAAGGCCTGCCTGTTGAAGACACACCCCGTACCAACATACACCGGCCCTTGGATCCCGTCTAGACCTTTCATATTGATCTGTAACAAATCGGCCACTTAGTTATGGCGATACAAGAACATCAGAAACATAGAAATGCTCTTGTAGGTATGTCTTACATCAAAGAAAACAACGTTTCGGTTAGCATATCTGTCGTGGCGATCAATTCCGTCAAACCTCTGAGGAAACTGGACATAGCTGATCTTTTTCCCGAGCTGTGGATCCATCAGAAAGCACATAGCTTCTCGGGCAGCCTTGCTATTGTTCAGGTAATGATCACAATCCAAATTCAACATGAATGGTGCATTGGTGAGCACGGCCGACACACGAATCTTGAGGTACAATATTACATCAGTCAGAGTCAGAATTTGACTTTGTACCATTCTAGAAATAGGATATTTGGTTGCACTAGAGAGATGCATACCAGTGCATTCATAGCTCCTGCTTTTTTGTGGTGGTTATAACCAGGTCTTTTCTCTCTAGAGACATAGACGAGCCTTGGAAGCTCCTTACCTTCCACATCAAGTGCACCTTCACTTCCAAGATATACCTGAAAGGAGACGAGCTTCAAGCTGTCTGAAGCAATGTAGGTAGGTCGTTGTGTGGTTGATGTTTGCTAAACAAACCTGAATCATTCCGGGATGATCACGCGTGTTGTTCCCGGGCCAAGGCGTGCCATCCTGCATCACCCATCCTTCCTCCGGCTTCTTCAGTGCGTTCGCAACTAACGCATTGATCCGCACCTTGAACTCCTCGTACTCTCTCTGCAACAGAGACAAGAACATTTACAAGGTAACTCGGATTTCCGAATCTGAAAGTAGGAAGGATCTTTCCTGACTAACCTTCATGGCCCTGCGCTCCTTGACAAAGTTGGGGTGCACTTTATCTTTTAAGTAGTCAATCTTCTGAGAGAAGTAGAACTCAGGAGCCCTTGGTTCAATACTATGCTTCTTGCAGAACGGCACCCACCTCCTAGCAAACTCGGCAGTTTCTGCCAGCGAATCGAAGAGGAGCATCGAAGCACCGTCATCCGAAACATAGCAGCTAACTTTATCAACAGGGTAGTCAACTGACAGTATAGAGAGGACCGTGTTTGCTGTTATGATAGGTGGTTCCTTGAGAGGGTCGACCGAACTAACGAAGAAGTCAACAGGCGCCAGGCGATTAGGCTCGCCCTCGCGCTCGAACCTCATCGACAGGCGATCAAGGTATGTCTCCCTCTCGATCGGGAACCATTTAGGGAACTGGTCAAGTATCCACGAAAGTGCAAACCATATCTCGCAGATAACCGAAATAAGCCACAAAGGGTAAGCATCATAGGCTGGAGTTAAGACTCGGAAGCGAAGAAAGAAGATCAACACAACGAGCCTGAGGACAATGACGATCCGATAAGGGTTGATCTTGCTCGATGCGATCGGGATTTTCCTCCACAATGGCTGTCTAGCATCAGCAGTACTGCCAAGCACACGAAAGTTCCGATTGTTAGTGCTAATCCATGTGTTTAAGACAACAAGAATCATGATAGTAGCTCACAGGTAGTCGTCCTCGTCGTCTCTTTCATTTCCTCCATCGTCTTTACCAACCAGGCCTCTCTTTTCCTGCCTGACTTTCCATTTCTCTACTCTGTCCTTCCACTCCGCGTTGTTGTAGACATCTCGTTCGCCTTCGAAGTCCTTTCCGGTCACTGCACATCCAAAAATGACAACTTTCTGAAGATAGATGCATAATGTATTAACTAAAATGTAGTGTTCTTGAAAAATTATCCATACCACTGCCAGCATAGGAGAAAGCCTGACCAAGTGGACGAGGTTGCTGCTGAGGCATCGAATCACCATGTTCCTGTAAGGCCAAGTAGTAGCCATATATTGGGTAACAGATAACAAATAGCAGATTGAATATAAACAAAACGTGCTATAGATGATGTTACCGAGTGATCAAAGGCAGCATCTTTCTGCTCCAAGTTGTCTTGGCGATTCTTTGTCCGAAACTCGTCATCAACATCATCAACCTCGTAGATCTCATCGTCGTCAGACCCATCCTCGGGGATTCTGGCACAACCTGCAACACGTTGTAGTAAGTAACAATGTCAGACATGATTCAGCAGAGAGTAGTGTGTAGGAATTTCCTTATCCTACCCGAAACCTTAAGGCAATGAGTAGGTGCTTATAAACCCGCCCACCACACTTGCAACTAGAATGAATAGTAGTACCTCTGTGACGCTTGTAGCGAGTGTTGCACTGTGGGCAGCACTGATTTCCTTCACTCCTCTCGTACTCATAGCAAGGCTTGCACACTGGGAACCCACACACGTTGCAAGCTACAAACACTTGCCCGTTCTCCTTTACCCCAATCTCATCCCCACACACCCTGCATTCGACCGGACCCGCCCGGCCCTGCCACGTGTGGAACAAACATTGATCATCAAGACCAGCTTATAACTAACTTCAATGATACTAAGAAGTTAACCAAAAAATAAGAAGTGGAAAGCTGAAAAGGGGATGAGCAGACCTCAGAGCTGCCTTGCAAAGGATGGGAGCTCGCAGGGGCAAGGCCGGAAGCCATCGGATTCGAAAGAGAAGGAAATGAGAAGGAAGTGAAAAGAACAAGAGGAAATGGAAAGGACAAGACACATTATAAGGAGAGAAGGTGGTGGCACTAGAAAAGTTCAGGGTGTAGAATGATCACTATACCAAACTGTGAGTTGGGAAGTCGTTGGTTTGAGTCCAACAGACGTTATATTGTTGTAAGCTTTTGGGTAGAATGGGAGATAGGGAGAGCTTGCTTGCTTGCTTGCATCTTTGCTTTGGGTATTGGTATTACATTGCTTGGACTCTAAGAAGTCCTCTGTCTGTCTTCTCACCCATCAGTTTTTTTTTTTTTTTTTTGTGAATTTTAAATATTTAGAATTAAATATGATCAGACTTTGTGAGAAGTAAATTTTTCAATGATAAATAGTGATGGGTTGTTTCCTTTCAATGCAAGGCTGATGCTAACTTCTCTTAAATACTACCAAACTGGTCATCTTTGCATGTGTCATGCACTTCACTTTCTCTGCAAGCAAAACACGGACTAGTCCCAATTTTTCTGAGTTGAGAAGAAGAAAATATTGGTGTTTCATATTTTTGGTTAACATACCTTATTTGGTAATGATTGTTAATATGTTTGCGTTGAGTAATATTGCAGGAAGCTGACGGAATTTATAAAATATATGCAAGTTTTTCTCCTGTAGAATAACAATTTCTCTAAATTAATAATAATAAAAAATTGGTCCGAAGTAGATATCATTGTTAAAATTTGATTACCTCATTATCATAGCAACAGCTGATATTTTATACCGTTTGCATCCATATATTTAGTTATTTAGTGGTTTGACCAATCAAGTTTGAGCCGATTAAACCTCGAAAAAAAATTTAAAACAAAATCAAAATTTAACACTGTTGTGCACCAAATAATCAATTAGAAGAATTCTCTCATCAATTGATTTAAATACTTCCTCAAGTTTCAATTTTGCTTCTTAATACTCTACAGAGACCAACTAAAGATCCACACTGGCTCTCACAAGCTCTCTCATCATTGTATAACATTTATTCGAGGAGCTTATAATCATTAATCGAACAACGGAACGAGTAAACCAGATGGCTAAATAATACCCTCCCTCATGATGAACAACAAAGTTCCAAACAAGTACTTGATCATCTGTATGTAGATTTACTTCATTTATTACTGTCCTCAAAATTAGGATCTTCCAAGATAACGGCTCAGACATCGATTCTTAGGCGTTTTGCCGATTGCCTTTCGCTGTTTTCGGATTCTGGATTGGCAAGAACTTCATTTCCAATTGACTCGGACTCTGGTTCTTGTCTGTCACTTGACTGTTGCAAATCTCCTGGCAGTGCCGACAAGTTACTTGATTTCGCTATTTTCTCTGTTAAGCCATCATCCGTAAGAGATGCATCATTTTCATCTATGGAAGTTAATCCAGGGACTACGTCAGACGAGAGAGCTGACGGGGTATCCAAAGAAGAAGAAGAAGCTGCCTTGAGCTTGTCCGTGTCCATTCCCGATTTGCATTGCTTCTCAAACATCATTTGCAGGTACTTTCCCTGTTCTTCTATACGCAATTGCAAGTTTCTTTGGATCTGAAAATGGCATGAAAATCCTGTATCACCCTTTGTAAACTAAATTTGGCCTTCTTACAGAGGCAATAGAGCCCTGTCAAATCTTAAGATGTTCCGTCTTCTTAGCAAAAAAGTTTAAAAAGGATTTAACATATTGAAATAAATTGATTCACCAAAACTTAATGTGAGTAAAGAAGAGGTGGAAGGGGGGATCTATACCTCAAGTTGTTCGTGGAGTCGCTTTTGTACCTCCACTTGTAAACGAAGAGCTTCAGTTATCTCAATACCTCTGTTCGGTAGAAACACAAGGAAGAAAAGAAATCATGAGTCCTTTCCAAAATCAAATGTAATAGACCAGACTAGACTGCACACAAAGACTTGAGTTCTGCCATTTATTAGAAGGAATATTGGAAAAGGCCCCTTCGGGGAAAAAAAATCGGACATTATAGTTTCTCTTCAGAAGCTCAATTAAGGCGGTTATATCTCGTGTCATGTTCTATAAATAATCCTCCCAAAAGGTCATGAGATTAGTATTCCCATGGCCAATGTAATATGATACAAGAACACCATCCCCAAATTGAGGTACTTTATGCATTTCATAAAGCATAAACCGTGGGGCAGCGATGCAGGAAAGAGGCAAGAGCCTTTCAACTTTTTTAAATAGGGCAAAATCGAGGTATCCAATATGGTTAACTTACGTTTTCAAGTCAAGAGAGGCCATTTCATCAATACTAGTCAGCTTATTATCTGAGCCTGCAATTGATACGAATAGGAATTATATCATGAGATTATAAGTCAGAAATCAACGCATATGAATTGACATCAAATCAACTAACATTTTAGCCCTCTTTCAGCTAAAACCAAATATAAAGCAAAGAAAATCAAGGCACACCTTCTGATGGTTCTGGTCTATATCTGGCTGTTCTGTATTTCTGATATAAATTAAGCAGCATTCAATGTTAGCGAATAAGAGAAAAATAAACACTGAGACGTGCAACTTTTTAAGCTACAAACATTAATTAGCGAATCTTACCTGCAAGTGGCTCTTTACGTGATAAATCGTCAAACTTTCAACATTCATAAGCTTCAGAACACCTTTTGGTGTAGCTCCTAAATATTGCCAATAGGATAAAAGGAATAAATTCAAAGATGCCTTGAAACTTAAGGGGGGGAAATAGCAAAGGTAGAAAAGCAACACACTTTCACTGCCACCAAGTTTGTTGACGGCCTCCACAAATGCTTCATGAAGTTCTGGTGTCCAACGCATGCGCGACTTGGCTGGGGCATTATTTGAAGCAGAAGGAGTCAGAACAGCATGCAATTCTCTAGGTGAGGCATGAGCATCTTGACGAATGAGGGTCTCGCATGTTGAGACGTGTGTGGACGGTTTGGACACCTGAAGTGCCTCCTACAAGAAGATCAGAACAGAATCAACATCAGGCATACTGGGCAATAAGTATTGAATTACTCTTATAAGGCACCAAAAGCAATACGCTTTGAGAAGGTCCAAACCTTAGGTTCTGTATTTATAGCCGAGGTATCCACCAGGAGCTCATCTAAGTTAGTTGTCAAAGAACCATCATCTGAAAAAAGCCAATCTACGATAGCACCATCACCGCTACTTTCTAACTGATTATTTTGAGCATGATTACTCATGGGAAAATCAGAAAACCCTGACAGAGAGTCAGGTGCAGAGTTCCAAGAAATACTGTTTTCCTCGACATAATAACCAGATGTTTTTGGCAGAAGCAATCCTGAATCAGAAGATAGAGGCACTTGCAGTGCTGGGCCACTGGCCGAGGACTGAGTTACGAATAGAGAATTACTAAAATTCTGGTCATTGGTTGAGATAGAAGAATACTGCAGGTCAGATGAGAAGCCTGCAGAAGATGAGAAAATGGGACCTACTGCTCCAGCATTACAGTGAAAACGAGTCGAATGAACAAGAGCCCCAGCGGAAGCCTGTTCAGACTCCAGTGATGTTGGGTATAAGTTTTCCAGAGAGTTTGGAAGTATAGGTAAGGATGAACAAAATGCCGCTGATGAACCAATGTTACTCAATCGATCTACACCCGAGCTTCGAACGGATAGGGATGGACGGGCCTCCATGTTGATGCGTCAGTCATTCAATTGATACCAGCTTTCTATTCTTGCCAGAAGCTGCATCAACAACACCTTTTGTGGAAGCACTTCACTCTTTTAAGTCATACGTCGCCCCTTTTACCTGTCATAGACATCACCCGATTCTAATGAGTACGCTGTCAATCGTCAAGACTGATAAGTTGGCTCTTAAATCACCAAATTTTTCTACTTTTTCATGATTTCAATCAAATCAAATGCAATTCAAAATCACCAAAACTAACAAAAGAAAGGAGACGCGTCGACAATCCTGATTGAAAAGTGCTGTCCTCAATCCTCCTTTGTATATCTAACGAAAGGTCTCTCAACATCGCACAGAACAAACCAATGGAGCTACCAAAAGTAAGAGCACCATCACAAATCAAACACCAGTCCGTTATATATTTTTTTCCCGAAGTCGATCAAACATTGTTGGAGACTAGAATTCGAGGCTTTCATCTCCACCAAACCAAACTTTTCGTCTTCCTGAAATGAGTTGAAATTTGAAGAAAGCCGCACAGATTAAATAACATTCATTTTGCATGCGAACCCAGCAGCAGACCAATCCCCTCGCAAGAAAATCCGACACCAAGCTCCTCCAAACTAGACAAAGCATGATCTCCAAAACTAAACAAACCAAAACATGTTTACCCTAAGGACCAAACAAATCGCAATTAAAACCAACCAACACAACAAGTAAACTAAGAACAACGAGCTGATCATCCCAATTCACAAACATGCAATCCCCAATTCAGAACCACACAACACACATCAAAAAAACCTATTTTGAAAGAGAGAGATGAACAAAACCCCAAAATTGGGACAAAACGTCAACTGGGTACCCTCTAAAAATCGTTAAAAAAATCGAACCAAACTCATAAAAACCCGCCGTACCCGTGAAGGTAAAGAAGCCAACTTTCAACGGGAGCAAGCGCGTGGGTTTCGTTTCCGGCCACAGGCGGGTCGTTTGGTGTGTTTTCGGACAAGTTGGGAGGTTAATGGACACTGGGTGGAGGGATTGGAACAGCTCTCGGCGGCAACTTGATGTGGGGCCCACGTTGGAGAAAGCCGGCTTCGGATTGGTGGGTGCCCAAAGGTATCCGCTTGGCTTTGTACACGTGGGGTGGGGTGGGGTGGTGCCCTTAACTTTTTTAATGCCCACTGCCACTGGTCTATGATTAATTAAATCGTATCTTAATCAAACTAATGAAAGAGTTGTTATACAAAAAGTCTCTGGAACATAAAATTGTTAAGTACTCATTCTAATCACGTTTCCATGTTGTTAATAGCTTGTTAGAAGAATAATAATTATGCTTAAATAATATTAAGTATAAATATAATCAACTCCAAAATTAGATTAGTCAATATAAATACGTAACCTTAACCAAATATACCAAAATTCCTATGCGATGCGACGCACCCGATACTGGTCTGATCTTTCGGTTGCAGGAAAGGTCAAATTCTGTTTTAGCAAGGCCGTACCAAACTTTTGTTTTTTTTTATATTTTATTTTTTTAAACTCCAAACTATTGTAGTTGATGTGCAAGGTTTAAAAAAATGCGGTCAGATCGGTCGGACTGCGAATTAGACATAAGTACGGGTTGTTCTTGGGACAAAAAAGGTGTCTAGTTCGACTGGATGAAATCCGAGCGAACCGGACAGTTCGCTCGAAAATTTAGTATTTTTATTTTTTTTTAATTATTATTAGTTTATATTTACCTATATACTCATATATTTTTTAAAAAATTACATTAAAATATGAAGAAACAAATTTTGGTCCGACCGATAATTGGACCAATCGGACCAACTTATCTAAAAGTCAGACTCAATTCCGGATCGACCTCCGTGTCGTTTCTAAGAACTCTGTTGACGTGGCGACACTTTTGCCGTCTAATTCATTGATAGTGGCCCAGTGGGCCTTGCAAACATAGTCGACTTTTTGTGTTTGGTATTGGATCTGTTTACTTAATAAAAAAACACAAAATATTTTTTCTGATTGCCTTTGATATGATATTCCGGAATCAACATTAAAATTTAATATTTTCTCAATCGCATCAATTAATAATTTAGAAAAATTTGAGCCTAGATTTTGGACCCAAATTTTGAATAACGTGAAATCTTTACATATTTTATATTATGAAAAAATAATAAGATAATAGCTTGTGATAATGTTTTGCTACTAGGCGTAGTCTTTGTATCCTCCTCATTCATTACATATGGTACAACTGTTCAGATGAATGTCACACTTGCCACAATTTGTTTCATCACTTGCAGCAATTTGTATAACCGTTCATCGCATAATTTAATACCATCAAACAATATAGTTTACCGCCGCTGACATTTGGTCATCGTCAGTGCTCATTGCCAAAATGGACCAAGCTCAGGAAAAAACTTTGGAAAAATATTAAAATGAGTCGTTGGGTGGACAAAATAAAAGATAAATGCCCAGAAAGAATGGAACATGCTCCCCTCTATCGCCCAAAACAATATTACACAACTACCAACAAGCATCATTACTACATCCACTCGATGAAAAGAAGCACTATAGCATCTTGAAGATCATATTCAAAATTTTTTATAAATAAATTTTTACGATGACCAGAATTTCAAGTATGTTGATTTCCTACTCGACCTTATTTCATAATATTCAATCAAGTGTGACGCCCCTTTCAGTAGGTTAGTGGGATGTCCTAAATTTGGTCAACTAAATGGAAAATAATTCGGCTGCAAGAAATGTTTTGTCACTGAAAAAGAATCACCTTTGGAGGCTCTTACCAATGTCAGAGAGACCAACGTGCAAGGAGGAAAATGGAGCATAATAAAGGTATGACAATATCTGAACCGACGAAAACGGCTGAATCAAAAACCTTTCAATGATACAGTAAGTGCTTGCCTGAAGTTGGCTGACATGACGAACAACTCATGAAGCCAATTTAAAGATGATACCACCATACATAATGTATTCACTCTGGTGGCTGCAACCATCAGATCGAGGTGGCGAAAAAGCGTGGTCCTCCAAAGTCAGAACTTACGGCTGACAAGACTTCATTCAGAAACCGTTGGCCTAGGCTGATCGAGGGAGGTACCATCGTCAAAGTTAAGAGAATAACTCTGAATATCATAGCTGTAGAGTCCACTCGATGGTGGGGTTTGCCACTCCAAAGCTTGCTTCCATTTTGTTCTGAGCTTGCAAATTAGTTTTCTCAGAAGAGCTGAGCCTCTGAAACAACCATGTGAGACTTGAGCTTTGGCACCAATGATTGTGCCTGCAGACCCGGTATTAGCTATCCACTTGTCCAACCTCAGGAACTGAATCCTTTTTCGGATTTGTTCGCTCAGGATCCTCATCACTAGCTTTCCGAAACCCAACTGCTTAATAGTAACAGGGACCAGGAAGGAGGTGGAATTTGAAGTGCCAATTCCCATAAGAAGACAGGACTATTAGTTGCCAGTCTCTTATTGGCGGACTCCGAAAAGTATCATCACCAGCAGAAGAAGTCAAACCATGATATTCCAATTGTATTTCATCATGTCAAATGAGTCTCCAAACTAGTGATGTAATGTCAGTTAGGAGGATGGGGTGCTTTGTCCCATTGAGAGTATGTCTTGCAAAGTGGAGTTAGTGTCTGTCCTTTTCTCAGTTGGCTTCTGTTTTACTCATGGTGGGTTGAATGTTGATGACAAGCATCTGTAAAGGAAAAAGTAAGAATACTTTTTATATAAGAATAAAAGGATGCACCGCCCGTACCAAGATGGCGAAAGGGACTCACTTAATCTCATTCATCCGTTGAAAAGCTTTGCGATTTTTCTCCAAAATTTGATCAATTATGTGGGACCACAAAAGCAAGAATTTGTGCAGGGTAGAGAAGGCGATGCTTCTTTTATTAAGAATATATGGGTTACAAATTATGAATATATGTTTCTTTCACACTAGAAGCTCTATCAGATCCGACTGCCCAATCAGTTCTCCCAGGAGTGAGTTAACATCCCAGCGTGATATAGTAATTTGACGAAAAAAGAGACATATAAACAAATCACGGGTACCATACAAATCATTTTTGAACACTATGCATGTTAATGTCACTCCAAATGCATGTTTTAGTGTCTGCAATGAAGACAATAAAGGGTTTCATTCAGAAGAAAAAAATCAAAAGATGATAGGATGCAACTTACCAAGCATGTCGAGGTGCGCCATCTCCCCGAAAATGAAGACTACAAAGCAGGACATAGTCAAACAGATGGGGACAAAGAGATACTGCCCACAGGATAGTCGAGCTTCAGGTTCTTAAGCATCAAGTAGTTTTGCCACCACAAAGCGTATCAGAGCCAAAAGTATGAAACGTATGCATGGTCCAAATTCTTTCAGCAAGTTGACCTGTCATAGAAAACTGTGGTTAGGCTTCATGAAGAAGTGTGTAGGTCCCAAAAGATCATCTTAACTAACGTGACTAACTTCTATCACCCTCTACGCTACAACATATGTAACGTGTAAATAAATTTTAAAAATTATATTACTTATAAAAACATCCAGTGTAAAGAGCTCATTGATGAACATGTTAGGTAGGAAAACAGCCTTACAGTTTTTATGCTCATCTAGAGTGCAACTGCAGCATCTGCAAAACAGTTACTATTGCTGTCAATAATCTTCAGATAACCAACCTTTAGCATGCAGTAACAAAAAGAGGTACGGATGGAACCTAAAAGTTGAAGAATCCCCAATGAATTGAGCGTTTAATTGACCAAGATACATTTTGAAGAGTGGTGACCTGAAATATTAAGCAAGAACATATTCAACTAAGCAAAATTACAGCCATTTTTAGTAGTTGGAGTTTAGTGCAATGTGGAAACAGCTTCCAGGGTGCCTAAAACTAAACTGCTCAACCGTGGCCAGCAACAAATATGAACAATTTAGAAAATCAAGAAGTAGATTTGTTTCCTTAGGACAGGAATCAGACCTACAAAATAGCTGTTGCAGGAACAATTTCCACTGAGAACAAAATTGACTGCTTAGACACTAAATCACATGAACAAGATCACAAGCCTACCAGCAGGGGATTGCAGCAGCTACAAGGACGGGGGAAAGTTTCCAAAAGGTATGGGGCTGACAAGCCACTATCTCGGCCAAATACTCAAGAATTTGCTTCACCTGAATACAGTGAGGTTAGGAAGGGTGACAGCAACTAGTAGAAAGCATAGATATGCATGTGATCGTCCAAGGTAACAAGGAGCTAGGTATAGGTATCCTGAGAAAGTAGTGAAACATGCCAATCTTCCATCCATCTCCTTACTAAAATGTGAGACAAAGCCATCAACATAATAGCAGTTTTTTATGTCCAACAAGATCCATTTTTTTATGTCCCCGCCCAAAACAGACCACCAAAAGTAATATTCCTTGATCCAATTGCATAAGGATACGCACAGACAATAAAGAAACAACTAATAATCAAGTTATCAGACACAATGATAGGATTTCGTCCTTGCCATGAATTTCTAAAACAAGACTTAACTAAAATTTTACTTTTCTGGATATCCAGTTAGACATGGCACAATTTACTTGTGATCGCAGATAAGTCCAGCACTTCACTGGTCAAAGAGAATAAGGATGTTATAATCAAAGATTACAGAGAGTTCATAAAGGTGGTTTCCAGAATAAAAATTCTTCATATGCAAGGGCATATTTGGCCATCTTAAGCTTCATACACTCTATCGGAAAAGTACCTTTGAGTCGGCTTCTTCCTCAAGATGAAATCTTCTAGCTCCCTCAAGAAAGTCACAGACATCACCAAGCAGCTTTGAGATGGTAAAGGGAGTGTAACAAACTGACATGAACTGTTCAATGACTGATTTCCATTGGTTTGCAATGCAGCCAAGTAACAAGAGCTCCTGCCGGAATGAGTTACAAATGTAGAGACATTAAGCAATAATAAAAATAATAGGAAATTGATTCAAACAGATTTGAAAGCAATATATACCATAACATAAAACACTATTAGTCATATAAAAACCAGAAAAAGGTTATCACAAAAAAAAAAGATAGAGCCCACAGATTGGAACCACAACAAATGATCACAATCACCTTTATAGTTACCACACAAGGACATTAATACGGATATGTCAACAAAAGAGAAGTAGCTAAGGAAGATCTCTTTCTCATATTAATGAGGACACAGTGGACAGAAACATTGAAGTATCTGAGCCTTGTTAGTATGGATAGCGAAAGCAGATGCCAAAACCTTTTAGCTTTATTAGTTTGACAAGCCAAATAAGATCATCAAACTTTTGGTCATCATATGAGTTTCAACCTCTTTATCCTTCCAATAAGACCATTGGCAGAGAATCTATCTCACCGTTAGGGAATAAAATAAAGTCACCACAAACATTCATGTTTAATAAGTAATGTCAACTGCAAATTAAAAGGAAATGTGGACTATAATGATTTCAAATCAACCAAAGGGAAAAATTAGAATTCAGGTTCCTGAGTCATCCATAGACCTAAATGCTGCTATATGTTAAGCTCAAGTCAACTTAATATCATAGTTGGTGATGCAGGTTCTACGGTTAAAAGCTCTTCTGGACAAAGATAGAAATGGTTCACCTTGGTTATATATAAAGCTTTTAAGTCAGGACCAGAAGATATATATGTCCGAAAATTCAAGACTTCACACCATCCATTGTAAGAAACAATTAGAATTGGGGGGCAGCATACCATAATTTCAAGCAAGATGGCCTCATTGCCTTTATCTGAAGACTTCAACCTTTCAAACACTTGCAACCACTGTTCTTTAGGGGCAGAAAATAGCAAACTGGACCCAGAGACCAACCTAACAGTTCTATTGTTTAGAAGATATGCCAGGTTCCTCGATTTCAACTCATTAAATGTCATCAGGTCAACAGAGTCTTCTGCCTTCCTGTCAAAAGGAAAATTGTGTTCAGGTTCAAACAAAAGAGGTAACTCAATTTTTGTGTGCATGAGATGCCAGAGTAAAACCATCTGTCTGGCATTATGACAAGATATGAGAACCTTGAAATGTTCATATCAGTTACTTACCTACACACATTCTATGACAACAATATGTTCTGAAGCAAGAGCAAGTAGCCTAACGGCACAAGGCGATGTAAGAATCTAGGAGGTCCAGGGTTCATATCAGTTATTTACTCAATTTTGTTTCTACTTTTCTAGTCATATCATGAACAGAAGTATAACATCACGAATATGCTCGGAAGTTAATGTTTCAGAAAAATATTAAGTACCTCATGGATCCCTGATCCCCATTACCATTAAGTTGATGTTGGCAAAAGCTGTTATCCGACTCTGTAAAACTCATGGCTTTGTATAGCAAACTCAATCCAGTCTCAACAACCGAAATGCAAGTCGCTCCAGATTGACGGCAAGAGAGTGCTTGAAGTGCAAGTTTCGTCAAGTCATCAACCTCAGCATCAGCAACTGTACTAGTTTCTACAGAAGCAACCTCTATAACATTTTGCATTAACTTATCTCCATATGAACTCAAAGAATCGCACCCCAGTTCAGAGAGCTTGTCGAGATCCATCTCAACTATAGCAATCAGAAAAGCCTTCAGATGTGCATCCTTCAACGATATAGCACGGAGTGAATGCGCCAACAAGAGTTTCCGTGCAGTAAGAAGCATTTCACACGACAGATCCACAAGACCCTACAATTCACTCAAAACAAAGTACACCATATCCATTAGACACATGACACCGGCAAAAGAAAAGGATGTTAGAATCTCCATATCAAACCAAGAACCTTAAGGCAATGGGTATGTCGAATTTCGACACTTATAAACTTGCCCACAACTCTTGCACTTTATCAATTGCCCCCTCAAACAAGACCCACCAAATCTAAGATTCCAGGGGCTTCAACTTCGCCGATGCACATGATCAACTTGATCTGATACCCTGTTATAATATCCATATGCAACCCAAAACCTTAAAGCAATGACTAAGTGGATTTTTTACACTTACAAAATTAGTCACCACTCTTGCACTAAACAATGTGTGATTCTGGGACCCACTTAGCTCAAATGACGCATAGGAAATGATTAGTAGTATTTTAATATCTTAGAATTTTGATTCGGACTCCCTTTGCCATTGTGTTTTATTTCCAAATAAGTGAGAGCATAGTTTTGGACACTCGTTAATTAGGATTGGAGTTTTATTAGGAGGCAGAGACAAACTCCTCTAGCTCTATATAAAGAGCTCGTAGCATATTATTCCATTTGGTTGATTGATGAATAAAAATTATGGTTTTCCTTTACATATTGTTTTTCCCGATTATTCTAGCGAATTAACGGAACAAAATTCTATCGTTCTTGTCAACACATACTCTCGCTGCATCAAAAATTCATCACATACCCGAGGGAAACAAGGATCAGACTTCATTGCAACAATAGCGGCATCAAGTTCCTTGACAGAATCCGCATAGGAATCGGAACGGGCCATTTCTCCGACAACCTTTTAACATTAATTCACAAATTGGAAACCCAAAAAAGTTTGAAACTTTTAAGACGAAAAGTCAGAGAAAGGGAAGTTACTTGCTCGAAGAAGGAAGCCCAGAGGAAGGCTTTCCTAATGTTGGTGGAGTCCCAGTGGGCTAAACGGCCGGTGGATTGGTACCCAGA
Organism: Hypericum perforatum; assembly: GCA_012979155.1. Lineage (NCBI taxonomy): Eukaryota > Viridiplantae > Streptophyta > Magnoliopsida > Malpighiales > Hypericaceae > Hypericum > Hypericum perforatum. Next base: position 26,395 of record SOPF01024668.1, on the reverse strand, counting down.
TGCCAGAATCAGTATGTCAACAAACCCTTTGACCAGCTTCACCATGTCCTCTGCAGATATTCCTGGATATGTCCAAGCCATCTCCTCCTTCCTCGTCTTCTTACCTTCCCTCTTCTTCTTCTTCTTCTTCTCTTTACTTTTCCCGCTTCTTTTTTGTGAAGACCGAGATTGCGCGAGACCTGACCTGGGAAGAGAGAGATTTTGCAGTTGGGAGGCCCACAAGAGGTCCATGGGCCACGTGTAGTTATTTTTCTCCGATATCAACAGACATGGGGTAAGATTATGATAGGTCAATTTTTTGGAAAACATCAAGATTTGGTAATGGAAAGTTCGTTTAATCCCGACACATTTTACAAGTTTAGGACCAAATCACAATCTTGTAATTCTTCAACAATTGAATTGGCCGGATCTTTTTATTTCCAACTACTTGTCCTCCAATTAGTAAAAAATCGGCATTACCATTTGTTCCGTTATAATATCCTCTTCAACTTGTTCAATGCTTTTAGTGGCCATCACGAACATAAAGAGTAAAAAAGTTGTAAATTTTCTCCACCAGTCATATTGGTTTTTCCGGCCAAAGCATCATAGCAATGTCTAAAGATATGAGCATCTGAAGACAAAAGAGTGAAACGCTGATATAGTCACTTCGCAAAAAAAAATGCCAAAACCATCCAAAACATTTCTTAGGGTTTGTCACAACCAGAGTCTATAGCTAAAAGTCGAAACACTGAATTCAAACTTAAACAATAGCATTAGCAGCACTAGCGATCCTTGGCCACAAATCAGCGCACTCTTTTCCAATGGGTCCAGTAATTGCAGAGCCTGAATGTGAAAACACAGGTAACAAAACTTAATTAGTTCATGAACAGCCAATTCAAAATATGTAATAATTAAAAATCCAAAATGACCAAGTTCAAGTGAAAAGGGAGCATTAAAACCAAACATCAGTAATCTCAATGTTCTTAGCAGCTCAACTCCATTATTAGTTTCAATGTTCTGGAAGTCAAAACCTCTTCGTAGAAGCCATATTCTAACCTATGGACTAGGGTAGTTCGCCAAATAGTATTTAGGTTGTTCTAGGAATAGAGTGAAAAGTCAATAACCTCACAACAAACAAAGAAAATTACTCCAAATGATCCTAAGAACAAACTGTCTGCATGAGTACAAGTAACATTTTATTCATCCAAATTTTGAGTATATATGTCAATAACTGGATTACCAAATCTCATAAATTCTCATAACTCAAAGTAACCTTATATACTATTAACAAGTTAAACAATTGCAAATATAATTTCAAATACCTTTCATTTCCCCCTTGGGGTTCACAATGACACCAGCATTATCTGTAAGCAAGGATAAAACCATCAGCAAGTAAAAACTATAGGTAAATGACCGACCAAAGACAACCAAACAGCCTTATGTGCCATTTCATTCACTTGTGTTAGATTGGCTAGGGACCAGACAAAAAGTAGTACAAATATTGATCACCAAGAACAGAAAATCATTAGCATACGATTCTCAACACAGAGCCAATGCAAAAGGCAGCACTTCGAAGTTAACCTATCCAATCAGCCCAAGCAAATCAAACACAGAAAACCTAAGATCGGTGACACAAAACTCGAGAATATACCAGGAGACAGGTAGCAACAATGCTGGACAACAAAACGCATTGAGCTGTTTAATACTGGCAATTCGTAAATATTTCAATATATGCATCTTCCACGAAAGCAGCTAGACAGTATATCACCAGCCACCCAATCAAATGAAAGAAGCAACACAAACCCTAACAACAACTACAAAGCAAAAGAGATCGAGAATAAGACCTTCAAAGTACATGAAGACACCGTCCTTTCGGCGCCAGGGCTTGCGCTGGCGGACGATAACAGCTGGCATGACCTTCTTACGAAGATCGGGCTTCCCCTTCTTGACGGTGGCCATGACCATGTCGCCGACGCAAGCGGAGGGGAGACGGTTGAGCCGCCCCTTGATCCCCTTCACGGAGATGATGTAGAGATTCTTCGCCCCCGTGTTGTCCGCGCAGTTAACCGTCGCCGCCACCGGCAGACCCAGCGACATCCTGAACTTGTTACCCGCCGATCCTCCGCGACCTAACCACCGACCACCACGCCGATCATCAGTCAACAGTTTAAACTCGTGAATTAAGAAGAAGAAGCAGTGAAGGAGAGAGAGGGAGGAGGAGGAGGCAGTTACCTCGCTTCGACATTGCTCCGGATCCTGTGAGGAAGAAGAGGCTATGGGAAATTAGGGTTTTTGGTGAGGGATTTAATATATATTCGAGGCGGCTAAAGGGTTATTTCGATTTTAGGGTTTTGTTTTGGTGGAATTTCAGTTTAGTACCATTTGAATAGAAGCATTTTCAACGAGAGACCATGTTGTTCAAACTAGGACAAAAATTCAATAGTGAACGTCTACTTTACTTTTTGATACACACTTAATTTCTGTGATTTTAAATATTTTGAGATATAAGTTATAATTAATGGGAAGTGAGACATTCGCATGTCAATTTTGTTTCATGCAAGACTATTCAAATTATGTGGGAGAAATTAAGTTAAGGTTCTTGTACTTTGAAGATTTAACTGGTTCTGTTTTTATTATTTAAAAATTATTCTTTCAATTCTTACTATGCAAAATAACCAAATTTTTTGTCACTACAAGTCAACGTAATTTTTTTATGACCATGATACCCTTCGTTTGAAAAACTAACTCAAAACCGAAACCAAATCAATTAAAACCAAACTAATTCAATTAAAACCTAAACCGAACTCTGGCTAGGTCCGGAGAAAGTGATGCGGTGGGAGAACACTCCGAAGGCTTGGCGGGCGGAGATTCTACCGCCGGAGGGGAGGAGACACGGAGCTGGTCCGAGAAGTGGGCGGAGAAGCAGATGTGGCAACGGCAGTTGGCCCCGTCCTTGCACGGCTGGGTTTGGTATCAGGCCGGGTAAGGAGGAAATCAATTGAATTCCCAAAATACATGGAGCTTAGCCTAATTTTTTCCTAATTTTTTTAATATGTGTTGGTCACAAAATATATTTAAAAAAAATCGTGTATCTTTGTGAACTTTATCTAAAAACTATAAATTTTTAATAATGAATTCGAAAAGATTGGGTTAAAAAACGTAAATATCTCGTAGATACAACTGAAAGTGATCAACCCAGCTCAGGTGCAGAAGAAGTTGAGGGAGGAGGAAGCCCACGCCACGACGATGATGATGA